>WSUD01000171.1:0-27917 GCA_019633495.1 Tulasnella sp. 427 | reverse complement strand
GATGCGAGGGACAGCATCAGTCCCTCCATACCAGCCTGCCCACCGGACCAAAGCGAGCCTCAGTGGGCCTGGCTATGGTACACAGGAGAGTGCTTGGGTGTCGTGAGTCGAGCTTGACCACGAGTTCGTCACGCTGGCAGGCTTACGCCTTTCGAGACGATTAGAATTGTAGAGCCCGGAAATGCCTGCCAGTCAGTTGGCCCCTCCGCCTTCGATTGTGTCTGGCGTGTTCTCAGAACAATCTCCCATCCGGGTTTGTAATCTCTCATGACGATGCAGCTTTGACCGAGCGGCGGATTTCTGACTTCAAATACTTTGGTTCGAAAGATACGTAACCAAAGCGACTCTCAAGAAACGATCACCGTTTCGCCATGAACCAAATCTCTTTAACCTTCTTCGGGACGGTGAGCATTCATTATCAAGCTGTACAGCTACCCAGCCGGCTACAAAACGAACGACCAGGATATGATTCGTGGTGCAAGGGGTTATACCGAGTCACCGATGTCGAGACACTCATGGCAGAATGGGCGATGATATCAACCCTAAGCAAAGATAATCAATTGAACTTCCGGAAGCAAAAGGAATTGGATATGATCAAGATGGACGACCTCGACCGAAACCTTCATGAACGGTACCTCGAACGTCAGATCCTCGAGCTGGAGGAGAAACTGGTTAATCAAGAATCTCGCGAAGATGAGTACGTTAAGAGTCTATGCACATCTTCAGTGAGCCATAATCTCACCTAGACTTCATTGGGCTAAGAATATACTCAAGACTGGAAGATCTCGGTCATCATCCTGACCATGTTAGGCACTGGCTAGTCTGGACGAGCGAAGAGTTCAAATCGAAAGTCCATTTAACCGAGTCCCGTACGATTTACACTTGGTATCTCTCCTTTAAACATTTATACTCACTTGAACTGTACTCATAGGCTGGAAAATAATCCTTCCAAGGCTTGAAAACCTTGTTCGACAGGCGAAAGTCTGGCAATCGATGGATCCGCGATTGTCACGCGATCCTCCTTCTGGGTATTAGCATGAGCCTACAAGGATTGATTAAACTACATTATACTGTATATATATATTTTACCTTTTCTATCACTCTCAATCTCAGAATTACGATTGCGCATAGAACCAGAGACCACTTCGAAGGATATGGAGGAGACGGATCTCCGCCTCTATTGTTCATTGTGCTCAACTTCATCTGCGCGGTTCGCGATGAGTTGGAGAGACATCGGATGTTAGGCGTCCAACTCTCACTAGTCGCCGCCAACCTGACGCGTCCGCTTAACCTTCAAGACAAGGCGCGCAAAAGAAGTGGAACATGATTAACCTTGTGAGACGAAGACTATTCAGCTCAGTTGACACCGTCACCATCAAGGAAATAGAAAGCGGCAACGTCGAGGACTTCCGATATCCTTTCCTGTGTAATATGTACCTAGCTTCTCATACGGTGTGTCGAAAGGGCTAGAGATGCACTTGGACATCCGATCAGTCCATCTCAATATGCCTTGTATTTACCATGAGACCCCGATGATCATTAAGCACTCTCTTATTGAGCCATTCTCTTAGCGGGCTCACTGAGCCAACAGCGGAGTACCGTATGAAAGCAGCTTATGTCCCACCGGGCTCATTTAACATTTTAACTTCCTAATCGAAATAAGTGATGACTCTTTTGTCATTCGCTTATGCGGTGACTTATTGCTCTTCCAGGCCCTTCTCTTCCTCGGCACCTCTTGGCCGATCGGATTCAGAAATAGCCACTGGTCCTCAGTTTCCCAAACCAGAAGTCAGTAACGACTCCCCAGGCAGGCAGCCAAATATGTTGCAAGGTTTCGTCCTGCTGTGTGCTCTGACTCATGCAAAGTGTTGTGGAGCGGCTCCGGGTCTCGGAGGCGGAGAAGTCGCGGCGATGCGGAGCACATGAGTCACGTGCCGAGTTCAAAAGCACGACGTCAACACGATCACCACCACCCCAATACTCCCGACCTCAGCTGGACCAGGACAGCGCAACAATGGGTTTAGTCACCAGAAAACAAGCAGGAAAGTTAAAGGCAGTGAAATACCAAGACCCGGATACAGATGACGATGCTCAAATGGTCGATGCTCTGCAATCACCAGGTACGGTTGTTTGCGTCCTATTCTGAATTGCCGTTGCATTGAAATTCCGCATTCAAATAGCTAGTCCAGAAGAGGAAGATGTCAAACTACCACCAGTGAAAAGACCGCGGCACATACACTCTACCGAGGACGAGAATGCGTCACATAGTCGTATGTTCAAGAGTCTGTTCCACTGAAAACCAACATTGACCCCGCCTTTAGCCGAGCCTGATAGTAACGAAGAGGATTACGAGACGTCCCACGGCAAGAAGCGAAAGCGTAAAACCAAGGCAAACGGCAAGAGCAAAGCCAAAGGCAAGGTAAAAGCTCACCTCGATACCTTCTTCGACAAGCTTCCCCTCGAGGTTGTATATACGGTAGGGTCAGCGGATCAACTCGGCTGGAATATCCTCTAAGATCATTTGTTTCCTAGATATTCAGCTATCTACATCCTAGTGATCTGCTTCGACTCGCGCGAACCAACCATATGCTCCGATCCCATCTCATGTCGAAGGTGGGCCGAGCTCTTCTCTAAGGCCTTCTGTGTCTTACTAAGCTCCCAAATTGCAGTCGTCAACTAGTATATGGAGAGAAGCGAGGGAGGAGGTTGACCCTCCTGTGCCAGACTGTCCCCCGGATCAGAGCGAACCACAGTGGGCATACTTGTTGTTCACAAGGGACTGCTCTGTGAGTCTCCCGTCTCCTTAACGGGGAACGCTAGATCTGACAGACATCCCAGACCTGTTTCCGGACAAATATACCTTCCGTCGATTGGTTCCATCGCCTTCGACTGTGTTCGAACTGCAACCGTGCAGGCGTGAAGTGAGTGGAAATGTTGACCCCTATTAGACTCATTGTAAATCAACTTTTTATAGCCTTATTTTTGGCCCTCGTGTCAAGAAGAGGTTCCATGGTATCCCAGACACAGATATGCTACTCGACCTGCTCCCTTATTCCAACAGTGAGCGTTTCTTCTGCTGCGTACCTGGTCAACGTATATTGAACCTCCTTGTAAGCTGGATCGTCCTGGAATGGGAAGTACTACCGAATCAAAGACGTCGAAGAGATTGGGGTCGAATGGACCGCTCTCAAAAAGAAGGGCAACGCGAGCGAGATTTTAGGCTTCAAAGAGAGAAAGGAAGCCGAGACAAAGGAAATAATGACCAACGGCGCGTTCTGCAAGGCATGGGAGCGAGACGCGAATATCCTGAAACGACAGGAAGCGAGGAACACCAAGGAAGCGAGGAAGAATGAGTGCGTGTCACTGACGTCCTTAACACGGAAATGTACTGACTACTTTTCATTATGCTAGGATATTCAAGAGGCTTGAAGCACTTGGCCATGATGCTCGGGATGTTCGGGATTGGAAGGTCGCGGGTAGCCATTTAGTTAACTCGACGACGCCGCTTTCCGAATACCGTGAGTAGCTCTCAGCATCCATGCGTAAGGAGTAGCCATTCCATAATTTCTGACAGCTAAATCCACTTCCAGGCTGGAAGATCCTTCAACCGAAACTGGAAATCCTCGTCGCCCATGCCAAAGCGAACCGTCTCCGCGTGGAACGACTGCGAATTATTGGGCAACGAGAAGATATCGCCAGGCAGCTTATTAAGGCATACTACGAATCAGAAGATATGTTAAACACTATCCGCCCAAGCCCGGAGGACGTATTCAAACTCGAAGAGTTCCAAGCCGTCATACAACTGCCGAACGAAGCAACTGTCACGGTGGCCAGTTTCGAAGCCGCAACGGACGCGCTTCCACGAGCAGTCGCCGCTGCCACGGAAGAGATCCAACGGCGCCTCTTGAAAAGCATGGTCGATCGAGGCGCTACCAACGTTCAGTCTCCCGTCGACGTGTCGGACGGTCGCAAGTTAGAACTGGCCACGTCAATCTTCCTCTGTCGAACCCACATCACGGCTTGGCCTGTATGCGGAGCTTACGATCTCAACAACCACAAATGCTACACGGCCTACTATGGCCCTTCACTTGGGAGCTGCTTACAATACAACCATGACGCGAGTATCTTCGTTTCCAAGTTGCTCAAGGCGGCCGATTTGGACCCGAAGACCACCGGGGAAGAGATGGATCAATTGGACCTTAGATTCTACTGCCATGAGAACCTGAGCGAATCTGGCGTGCGTCTAGCTATGAGCTGGAAATCCGCTGTGAGTCGTATCACCGACGGAGGAATGCAAGTACACTTCGATGCTGACCACTTCGATCCATCTCCATAGGTTCGCCATGCGGTGGACAATCCCCGGGTCCGATCCCTGGATTGGAAGGTGTTTTTGGCGGAAGATACTCAAGCTATTAAGAGAAAGGAATTGATGAACATTGCAGATACTCGACGCAGATTCCGGTGTAACGTCTGCTCTAGAGAAATGCAACGGGGACAAATCGAGGGACACTTGACCTGGTCGTGAGTGTCTTTTTGGCTTTTTCAAACGAGGAATAATGTATCGCTCACACATCCGTGCTCCCTTGTCTCAGTCACTCGATTACTGATCATACCGAGCCAACAGCCCACTTTACTGTCCTCGCTCGGATTCCACCAGACCCTGTCTCTTACGACCCTTTAGACCGCATTCATCTATAGCCTAATCCAAGTCTTGCTGCTTTCCCGAACACTGTAGTGTTTCGTTAATACCGGAGCGCATGGGACACTGTGATAATTTTCTTTACCGGCGTGAGCACGCCAGAGGGACGGAGCGCGGCCCCACCGGAGTTCTTCACCAAATATCATTGAAACTCTCCTTACCTTCTCTTACATCTCATTGATGTCTATAAGTCCGTATGCTTCGGGATGTTGGTGCTTTAGTCGGTCCCATCTGTCCCACTGCAGTATACATGAAGGAATGCACGGCAAACGTGTCCATATACAGTGACTTGAAGTACAAGCATGAGGGTAGAAACAACGAGAAAAAGAACTTTTGGGTGTGCCCCCTAATAATGACACAGTCACCAAATGCAGCTACTTATCCAAGCCTTTCTTTACTCTCGTGGAAGACAAATTCCAGTTATCCTCATTGGAACCCCACATCCATAAGCCTCGTCTGCATATTCCACGCTAGATTGAGAGCGATATTCCACAGTCACATATCGAAGAGTCACTCACATGGTTCTCTCAAGCTTGTCCTCGATCCTGACCCAAATTTCCCTTATGACAGTGCCGCGCTTTTGTTCGCAGTGCAGATCATCCAGCGTCCAGCCCTTTTGCTGGAGCACTTCGCCCATCGCAGCTTCGGCAAGATCGCGTTCCCATTTTTTCCACTTCTTTTGCGGGCCCTTCCTTTTCTTGACCACTGCGGACGAAGTCTGGGGTGGAGAGCGATTAGCGACTTGCTGACCAACCGCGAGAACTGCGCCGGACATTGATCGTTACCTTAACTCTATTTCTCCCCAATGTTCCTATCTCGGGGAGGCTGGCTGCGGGGAAGTGCGGCTGAGTACAAGGAGCCTTCGCGGCAGGCAGCCGCTCGTCCACTTCCCAGCCTGAAAGGTCGGTGTAGTTTTCGATGGGCCCTATTCCGTCGGGGGAGTCGACCTCCATGTCCTCAGAGTAATTGGTGGGCCGCACTGTGTAGAAATCGAAAGGTGGATGTGCGTAGTTAGGGATCGGCCTGACCGAGGCCGGGGAGTTTGTGTTTGTCCGCGAGGGGCCCGCCGGTGAGAGGTAGGGGTGATAGCGAGGTGACGACGATACTTGTGGATAGCTCTGACAGGATGCAAGAGACTGTCAGTCAGCAAAGACATAATTGAGTGAGCGCAAGCTTGGAGAGCAGCGAACCTCAATACTTGTCCCACTCGGACTCGGCGGTTCACCCCTCGCCATGGAGTACCACAGGTTAATTGAAGGTTCCGAAAACGCAGTCGGATAGGACTGAGTTGAAGAACAGTTTCAGTTACAAAGCGGGTCACCAAGTGATATCCTAGAAGGACCCAACCAAAAGAGGTGTCGACCCCGATACATGCCGTTGCTTCATTTCTGGAACAGGAATAGCCTTGCAAGAATGCCGCGACGAGCTTAGGATCTGCTTGGGACGAGTCGAGGCTGTTGGGAGGTAGGGGTTGTAGTACACAGTCGACGAAATCACAGGTCCACGCTGACATTATGAAACAGGTCTCGATTTTAGCCAATGCTCCTCACTGAAGTGAAGACTTAACGAACCTCGGGAGATTTCCGACCTAACAGGCTTTGTGATCCCGTCGTCGAGCCCGGCGCAGAGATCGACGGTGACTGGCCCGACTGGATGGGAGCTCGAGTTTGCTGAAGAGGGGCAAGCTGAGGACGGTCATCTAACACGAAATGACTCTCGTTTTCACAACCGCATCCTCGTTGATCTACTTCATCTAAAAGATGCCGGATTGATGGAAGCGTTACTCCCGCTGCTTCGCTGGGGGGCGAAACCGGAGTAGGTGGGTTTGACGTCGGTTGTTCCGCCACTTGCGGTTGCACATTGAGCCCTCCGATAAAGTCGTGAAGGAGATTGAGATATTGGCTAACAATATCATCCGGCTGTCGAGAGCGACATATTAATAATTGTGATGCGAAGTAGGCCATGAAAGCGAGAGAGGGAGAACGGTCTTACCATGCGAGGAGGGGGTACGAGGGTGTTGTACTCCAGAATTTCACTGTCGTCCATAGCGGAAGGGTTGAGTGGGGACTGACGCTGGGAACCGGGGGTTCTATATAGACAAGAGGTTCGGAGAAAGTGTACGAGGGGACCCCTTTTGCGCAAGTTATTGGCCGGGGGGAGAACAAAGCGTGCTGGCGGTGGGTGGACTTCAAAGTCCGCTGCATGTGGCCGTTCCATTCCATTGGAGAAGCACAGCTCATCCCTAGATCTCGCTTCCCCTTACCAAATGAGCTCATCTTTTTGACGCCGATACGTATCTTAGGGTTTCCTTTGCCCCGAGTTGTTATCGCTGAGGGCTTTGACCTATCCGTCTCAAGAAGGTTGAAATGCGGCCGGAGGAAAAGGACGCACTCTAATGTGGAAGCTGCGCTGATGGGGGGTTGTTCGTAAGTGCGAACCAGGAACATGGCGACGTTCCGCGGTTGCCGGCTGGACTATGTTGAAACGCCCCTCAGAGTTTGTACGAACCCATCGCGCCCTCCTTTCTCTTCAGAGCCCTACCATACCCTACCAGCGTCTAAGCAGCTCACCGAACGGGAACCGCCTCAGCAAGTGAAGAAGGACCATTCAGCGATCGTGTTCGAACGGGTGTCGACGTCACTAGATTGGTTCAGCATTTGCTCCCAAGCGGAATTTCAGAATCGACCGAATGAGGAAGACCAACGGACCCCACAAAGATCTATCTCAAGAGTCATTCGTTGACGGACCAAGAACGCGCAGGCAAGGCTTCAGCAAGGCGGCTGGAACGTTCGAGGCAACTGAGCGAGGTCCTCGACTCGATGTCATCCCAGTCGTTCGGAAGTGAACCAGCCACCCTGCCCGCCCCCAACACGAAGATCTCGTTCAACACGCATCCTCGCCAATGACCTCGTCGCCCGCCAGCTTGTAGAACAGACGGGACGATCAACTCCACTCTATTGGACGACGGAACAGGACGACTCTAAGCAATCCCCCCGGCTACATCAGCGACACAACAAGTTCACGCCTCCTGCAGGCTACACCATCTCTCCTTCGTAACGACTAGGCCTTTCGTCTTTCGGCCATAGTATGTCCACCACCCGGCGACCTATCGACTCCAAGCGTTGAAACTGATAGCGACCACTAGATAGAACTGCGACCTCACCGAAAAATCTACAGTCCAAAGGAGACCCGTTCGACTGTCGCAACACGTTCCACTCCGAAGGGAATCGAACAACTTCACCTCTTCACGGTGAGATACACTTAGAGGTAAGCACACTTCCTCCTATCGATAGGTGCAAGAACCTTTAGAGCCGACCCACGAGTGAAGATTCCTCTAGAGGAGGTTGCGGCGACCAACATGGGGGCTCTCGACTCATGAGTTGGGAACAGCCCTTCGAGGATGGATGGTGAACTGCGAAAAAAGGCTTCTACTCTCGAAGAATTCGAACTCGTCCCAAGAGAGAATTCTAATGGTACTTTGTTCTAGCAAGTGAGGAAGAACGATGCCATAGCCGCCGCCCCAAATGGATCGCAACGGTTCGAAAATCAATCCGACCACGGTTCCCTCAGCTGGACGACACGGTCAAGTGTTTCCGCATACTCGGGAGTCAAGTAGAGCCAGATATAATTTACTTCGGTGAGCTTGGAGCGAAGCATACATTCGAGTCAAGCTGAGAGCCTTCTAATCCCAACTTGCCGCAGGTTGTTCAATTCGGATTGCCCAGTGAATTTCTGCCATTTCCTCGCCACTCTCGGTCTGAAAGTCGGACAGAGGCTCTTCAACGGCACGTTCTCCCATATCGAAAGCACGCAGCCGTCATTTGCGCAGGCTGTCGGCAGCCAGACAGTCTAGCGCAGGTCATCACGCCCAAGTCGAAGTCGGCCCGTTGGACTTTCAGTGGACGACGAAGGCAAGGTCGGGGGCAGCGGTTTCGGCCAGTTCCAACGTATTCGACAATGTCAAGTTGAAACGGCATTCAAACGTCAATGGTCACGGAATACTCGCCGCCTGGCTTGGCGAAGAACACTTTGGAACCCAGACTCCTCGTCCATGACTGGGTCGTGACCTGGTGCTGCTATGGTCGAACGTCGGTTCGGCAGTATCCTCTATCGTGATCGACTCGCCGGTCCAGGCATCATTGATCACGCAGGCGGCCAAAAGTGCGGTCTTGGAGGGTCCCGGACGACGAGCATGCTTCAAGTCGATGATGAGGTCGGGTGAAGGAGACGAAGAGACTGTTGCGCGACGACGATTCTGCTTGCACACCTAACAAGGGTAGTCGACTGTTTGAACGCGGACCGTCCTCAGCTCATTGCCGTCCTTCCATCCTCTTTCTCAGGTTCCCAGTCTCGACACACCCGCTATCCAGCAAAGATACTCTTCGATCATCTCGTGCCAGTGATCCCGGCCTCAGCAGACTTTTCAGCAAGCTCGAGTGCAGCCATGGAGCGACCGCAATCGTGCTTCGGGAATTTCACCTTCACTCCCCTGCCAGCCCCCAATCCGAATATGCAAAGGAAACCTCCCAACGACGAAGATCAACGTCTTAGCATACCCACCGCCATTTACCTTCCGCAGCTCGGCAGCTCGTTCTCCAAGATAGTTAACAGCCGTTGCACTCTTCGTGACCGCCGCCCCGACCCGTCTGCACGACTGCCCGCTCACCTCCAGCAACGCATGCCTCGACACTCGCACATTCCCTAATCCTTAATCTGGAACTCGCCCCTTCAAGTCGCCAACCCAAGCGAATCCATCAGTCTGACAGGAGGGAAGAAGGCACATTCGTCTACACGTCAACACCGCTATGATCTTCGCTCGCGGTTCGCCATGTACTATCATATGTACGGTATTTTCAGTATCAATATACACTTCACACTCTCAGCATACTGCTCTAAAAGCCTGGAACATGTCAAGTCTCTCCGAACATCTGCGGTCACTCTATCTATAATGGTTATTCGGGAACCGACAGGACCGAATCGACGACCGGCCAGAATGAAATGCATTGACGACGGGCGACAAGCGTCCTTGACGCAGCGACCATGACTCCCAGTCTATCGAACCTCCCACTTCAATCGTGCGACATCCTTCGATCCTCTACCAAACTGGAAACGACCGTACAAATGGCTTAGCCATTCACGTCGAGAGTCCACCAAAACGCAGGTCTCTGACCCGATTCAAGCTCTCAATCTCAGCCTACTTGTTCTCCTCTCTCTGATGGGTATGTGGCCTTCGGTCTCTCCTCGACGGCGCGGGAAGGACTAACTTAAGTGAGGAATTTAAGTGCTAAGAGGACCGTCCACACCGAACAAACCTGATACATTGCTACCCTCAGCACCTTTCTACTAAAGGCTCGCCATTCGTCAAGCGCCGTCGCGTTCTCTCAGGGGTACCACTGGGCCGACTCTGCGTTAATGCGGTGCAGTGTGACGATCGACCGGGGTTCCTAGATGAGCGCAATCCAGGCGGAGATTGAATTTCGATTGGTGCAGTGTATGGGTGCGGCGACCACCAGCAGCGAACCCAGCACTTCCCTCAACTAGCCCAATCCTCGCCCATGATGCAAGCCGTGAGACGCTTCTATTCAAGTCTTCGAACATAGTTATCCGCTAGGAGCTGATACTCGCTCAAGGGGCGTCACCCTCACTGTCTTGCTCATACCCCATCTAAATGGGCCAGGTCTCGGAAGCATGCAAACAAGCTATGTGCTGGTTGCACTTTGACGGAGAGGCAGTAAAATAGCATCCCATGGCCACGCGCAGTACCGCGATGATCGAAAGTCTCTGCCGGTTGGGTGGGTCGTCAGCCTTTCACATCGCGATGTGTTGCAATCTAGACCGACCATGCTTCTCTCCCGTCCCACCTATGCACACCTCCACGGACACCCACACTCATCCTTCGTTAACCTCCGGACACATTCTTAGTGTGCGCCATAGATGCCCGCGGACACAATGCATACCTCGCTCACCGCACGGGGGCTGCAAGTCCCAATGTCCCAGTCAGGGCCGCGAGCGGGATTTGGACCGCATGGACCGCCAATCCGACTCTCAGTTCTCCGCTACACCACAAAGACGACAACAAGGACGGTCTTGCTCGGACGCCAATATCCCGCTCAATGAGGGCGTGGTGAGACCTGGAGGCGCTCGGACGAGAACGAAGCGCTCTTTTTTGACGGAAAGAGATTCGCCGCGACACGCAGAAGTTTCTCGATTAGCTGGAGTGGCCTGGCGATATTGTTATGGCCTGCAAGCTTATGAGGGGCATTGGAGATAGTAAAAGACCACGGTGAGCTTCAATTAACTTGAGCGTTTGTGTACGACTTGTCGGCCTAACCCCGATTCGTTCCTCTGTTCAAGATCCCTATCAGGTTTGAACCTTCCAACCACAGAGATCGTCTCCACCTCTCGAAACCAATGTTCGAAGCAAAATCTCTCGTCCGACTTGTATTCCGACCGTCTCTAGAAGTGGCAGCATAGAGGAATTGCAAAAATCTATGTAGTCAATCTTTTCGCCGTCGGTCGCATGAACTCAGTGTTTCACATGTGGGACTCGGGAAAGGGGAGGGATTCCAATAATAGGAGCTCTCCAAACTTGCTGGGGAGCCTCAGGAACCCGGTCCCATCAATCAAGCGTCAGGACGGTAGTTCCAAAGGTGGCCCAAGTAAGGGATGTAGTGCCTTCTCTCGTACAGCTCCACTCTTTCCTTCCAGCTAGCGGAAACTGGATCTTCTCAACGGAATACTCGATATGTGTTGAAGAGCACACCCATTTCTCCCGTCGGCGATGATTGAGGTATCCCTGAATAGATCGAGCAGCAGGATCGTGGCTCGTCTTTGGACTGGCCTGATGATGACTTCGCTACAACTCTCGTTATTGTGCAGTTTTCATAGACCATATTATTCTATACAACTCATAATATATATGTATATGTGCAACGTAAGGTGATATGTATTCCGCATCCCGCTCGGAGACCTGCCCACTCTGTCATCAAGTAGAACCGAGCTTGCACTGCGGAGAAAGGGACTATATACATACCGCACGAGACTTGAGAGATCGTAGACGGCTGAGATAGGGTTAAGGTGGTTGGGAACGGGTGGCTGTACAGTAGCCCCCGTAGGTGGCAATCACGGTTCAGTGGTGGGGATGGGATGCGTCAAGTGCGCGGGTTGTACAACAGGATCGCACTGTGTTAATAGATTCGACGCCCTAAACGAATATAGGCCTACGTTAAGGGCCAAATGATCGAAGATAGCTCGAGGGGATTGGTGGACTGGGGCATGGAAGACCGGTAGCAGCGACAGCCTCGAGCAGTCCGAGAGTGAAGTCTCCGTACACATCTTCCATGCACTCAGCATTTGACTTTAGGCGAAGGATTTCGGAGAAGTATTTGAGCTGTGGAGGGCTGCGGGTGAAGCTTCCAGTGTCAATACGAGTACCGAGATTGCATCCTCCGGACTAGGCTGGTGAGTCCATCGACATGTTCGAGCGCTGGTGGAATCTGAACCACGAAGACTGATCGGGCGGCTGTTCATACGCTGATGTGTGTGTGAAGAATGTAGTATAGAAGATCGGGGTCTGAAGTGCTGGCTCGGACTCTTTCTCGAGTTCATGGACTTGGAATGGATCGAATGAACGGCACTTCGGCAGTGGTAGGTGAATACGATCCATGACGAGACGACTACAGCTCATGAGCATGCAGTAAGTTATAGGAGATGGTTTGAAGCGTGTTTCGATCGCGCGAGAGAGAGCCGAGTAGATAAGGAAGGTGGTCTGAGGTGGAATGAGACGGAGACCACGTTATTCCCGAGCATTCCCATTCAGGCCAGTAGAGAATAAGAGCCACTCACCCTAAACTCGACACCTTCCATCACTCAAGACAGTCCCGTCTTTGGTAGGATCGAACTTTGGAAGGCTCTTTCTCTGAAGCAAGATAGCTTTCATTGCAGTCCTTCGCATGAAAACAGGCGTATTGGGTCCGATTTGGGCACTAAACCAGCGACAACGTGGAAAGGGACCCAAAACGCCAAAGCGCAGTTGAGCAGCGGGTGGTCCTATCCTGCTTGGCTACACTTGCACTTGCGTTGATCCTATGGACTTGAACCACGTCCCACGATGGTATTTTAACCACGCGTGACAGGATTCATCTATGTGTTTGAGCGTCGGCGGCCTTCAGCACCACTGCTTAGGGAGCAGTATTGTCTGGCTGATGCATAATACGGTCTTCGAGAACACGAGGTCTGATCAGAGCGCTGGCGGGTTTCGATTGCTGGGGGAGTAACTCCCGACGCCGACTTCAAACGACAGGGAGAGTCGGGACTTTGGAGACGTGATCGAATGCCGTAGTGATGATACCGGAGCCACTCTCGATCCTTTTGGTCGCATGAATGTGATATCTCGTAGAAAAGCATATGTTTGCAAGCGAGCGGCTTGGCGACTTCGTGGTTACTTGGGGAGGAGCCGAAGGATCGACTGTGTTCCGGTTTAATCTCCTTATGTGAAGGGGTCGTTATTAGGAATTACTACAGTGTAAACAGCAAACTGACCTCAAGGCCTTGGTGCTGCGCCTCAAATCTCTGATTTCAAGGCCGTTTTTCCCCATTCTTTAGATGGCTAGGTTGAAGGGGCGCCAACGGTTCGCGGTGGGAAGGCACTGCGCGCCAAGCAATTTGCTGGTGAGAGCATTGCAAGAGGTCGCCTCGCAAAGTTTCGAGAACCCTGATTGAGAGCCCAACAGCTTCCAATTACAGAAAGCGATGTATTCTTTATTTTGCTCAGAACTGCTGCCGGGTTCATTAAATAGGAACGATCCCAACAGTGGCCGTTAGTCTGTTGGCAGAATCCGCCGGTTTGAACATCTTACGAGCTCAGCTTTTCGGGGAGAAAGGGAGCTATAGCTAGAGAGACTTTCGGGTCATTCCAAAGCCGTTCCACTATGCCAAAGATTCTTGACGGCGAGGAGCGGAAGGGGCTCGCCTTTTCTGCTTTTAACGACGTTGTCGTCCGCCGACACACGGATTGAGCCGCTTGGATCAGTCGACGAGATGGTAGTTCGATGTGGAATCGTTTGGATTGAGTAAGCAGAACAAACGCCGGGGGTTATCCCAAACCGGGAAGCCACTCGCCCGCTTTGGTCCGCGAAGGCCCAAGCAAAATGGAATGTCATACTACTCTTTTTCTCACTGGTAACAACTAGAAGAGGGAGAGAGCCTGTCAAAGGGACAAAGAGAGGGTTCGCTCACCCATGTTCCCGGTCGCGACGATCCCTCCCCCCGTCGGATGCAAGTGGGGCAAGTCAGTAGTCCCATCCGTGACTAGATGTATGCATCCATCAGATGCTGCTAAGCTGGATGGTTGAGGTGACAGGACTACGTTGGGAGCACTCAGCGACCTTGGGGTATCCCTGACTGACGCGTGTTTGCCGTTTTCCCAGTCCGTTTGTGCATCGCTTTCTTTTGCTTTTGCTTTCGCAACCACCTATCGACCGCGTCCTCCTCATTCCTCCTTACCGCGGGATACACTCACTGCCTTCTGCCTCCATCTATCGCCCCATTATCCAAGAACTCTGCGCCACTGTGGCTCGTCTGCGTACATTCATCACAAATTCTCAAAACCTTCTCTGTTTGGATAGTTCCTTGACATTGACTTACAAATGGCACCTTCGCGCGTATGTTCTCAGCACAGATATCTGCATTTCTTCTTGCATCGCAATTTCCCTTTTTTCGACGTGCTTCGTTGACCGTTTGCCGCTTCGCCAGCCACGACTCGATCCAACAACGGACAATTTGCAGCAAATTCCGTTACTTTTCCATCCGTATCCAGTTTCTCTCAGACGCACTCAACCATTAAGTTCAAACCATGTCGGTCGACCAACCTCAAGCACAGGAACTTCCTCTTCGGGAGACTCCCCACAAGCCGTTCATTCGCCAGGCCCAGCGTCGCCCTCAGCCCAGCACCCTGTGGCTCCATCCGATCAAGCATCTCTCCATCTCTCTCCAGGGTTGACAGTTATTACCCCTTCTGATGGCGAAGAAACACCTTCAGCATTGACGAGCCTGAGCGATTCCGAGGTATGTCAAATTTTCACCGTGGCACTTGAAGCCTTAACGTACTCTGGCCATTCATAGATAATAGTGACTTCTCCACAATACTATGAGTATGTGCGACCGGTCATACCTCAACCATCTCTGCAGTCGGAGGCGGAAGTTAGTTCAACAAAAAGTCCTAGTACCGCGTTGATCATCAAAACTAACTCCAAGATTCATTCCACTCTTTACTTTAGTACTTCATTAATAGCTATATCGACCAGACAGACGCTTTTGAGCACGCCAGTTTTCCTGTGGATGGGAAGTGGCTGCCGCTGGAAGTGATAACGGCAAAGGCAGAGATTGCACTTTACAAACTCCAACATCCGGGGTTTGAGATGAACGGCGACACCAAAGTTAGGGAGCTTCAACAGGCTATGCCAATCATCTATACCAGTATGGCAAAGACTATGGAACGCAACCGTACCGAATGGGGGCGCACCTAGTAAGTCATGTCCTCCTCAGCTCTGAGGTCGTGAGGCTGTGAGCTCCGGGCTCACATCTTCTTCGACAGCGACGAATTCCTTGCATGGGCTTTACACCATAAAGACTAGTAATAGGAGATAGCTACTCCTTCTCCCCGGTCTTTGTATATCTACATGTTGGTTTAAATCTTCGCTCGGAGCGGTGGTCAGGCAGTTATCGAACCGCCTTACTTCAAGCCCCCCTTTCTCTAGCCTTACTGTAGTTCCGCTTTATTTCTACTCCATCTGATCGACGTACTTTTTATTTATTTTCTTTTGGCTTGTAATGGAATATGGTCTTCCTTTTTTTGCTCGTGTTGAGTAGTCGGGCGACAGAAAAGAACCTATGACGAAGAACCCTTGCCTAACTCGCTGGTTGAAGCCAATGGAAGCAAACAGGCCGCAAACCTACCTATATCATAATCATCTAAGGACTCAAGCCCCAAGCAAGATTGGAGAGCTAATCTGGGATAAGGGAAGCAGAGGTGAAGGGATTGGAAGCGTGAAATATGTTACCGCGTGTAGGTGGTCTAGAGCCAAGCGAGACAAGGATTTCGTCTGGAATCACAGCGGTCATCTGGGTTCTTGACTAGCCGGATAACCTCTCCCGCGGAACGCCGGGTTATCGTGTCGACCCGACACGCTGGGACCACATGCCCTTTGAGGATTTTGCTCTCTTGCTCGTATCTCAAATACCTCGTTGACGGAGAGGCGTCAAACTTAGCTGGAGGTAGTGGGAACCCACAGCTATATTCTTGATGAATATTGCGCAAGTGGTGTTGTGAAGTCTGTCGAGGCTTTCGCGCTAATCCAGGCGTCGCGAGACGACCCACCTACCAAAGCGCACAACCACCGCGGAGACCACCGTTCCGCCTCACTCTCAGTTCTTCCCTCCTTCTCCTCCTTCCCTTCCTTCTCCCTCTTGATCAACACCACTCACTCGATCATGAACCATTGGCGCCAAATTCGTCTCACTCTATCGTGTAGGTCTCCAGGCCTGAGGTCCGAGCCGCTGTTGATGTTCCTCAACGCTCGACAGGTAAAGCTGACATCTCCTCAACTCGTGCAGAAGTTGCGAGGCCACTCGTTCAGACCACAGCTTCTACTACACCGCCTAGGTCCCAACGACAGTATCAGCATAGAAAATTGTACCGACGATGCC
Organism: Tulasnella sp. 427; assembly: GCA_019633495.1. NCBI lineage: Eukaryota > Fungi > Basidiomycota > Agaricomycetes > Cantharellales > Tulasnellaceae > Tulasnella > Tulasnella sp. 427. The sequence continues at coordinate 11,512 of WSUD01000171.1, read as the reverse complement.
GAGCCTCACTGGAGGTCACATATCAATACAGACTAGGGTCTCTTCCCACCAACAAGTGTCTCCCTTCGATCGTCCCGCTGTACCTAGAGATTCCAACATTTCTCCGCCGTTTCTCAACCAGTAATTACCAGCGGGCCTGGCTTCATCTCCTAGACCACCGTCCATGTACATCCCGGAGCACGCATTACAGAAACAGCGGTCTAACAAGCGGCTCAAACCCGTCCAAATGCCCTGGGAACCTACTCCCGCAGGTGTAGCTGGATGATCATCGATCAGGCTGGGTGAGCAAACTCGACGGCCAAAAGTGCCCTCTACCAAAGAAAGATGACGATGTCGTCGTGACGCAACTTGCTCCTTCCCTTGAAGCAAGGCTCGGAGCCCTTCCTCTACCCTGCTCCTTCATTGCCTTCTCGGTTGTGATTAGCCAGTCCATCCTCCTCGACCTTTACGTCGACTTACTCAGACAACGCGAGCAATGATCTCGCTGTATTGTGTCAGAGTCGCTCTCCCGCCTGTGACCAAGGAGCTGCAGGTCTGCGCAAGCGGGTAGTGCCGCTCCAATTCCACGCCTAGCCTCTCATTGACGGCTTCCGAGGAGTACCAAGCACCTAGACCCACTCAGATCTTTCTAAGAGATGATGCGAAGTGGTGAAAAAGAAGCATACGCGACTGCGTTATATCTTTAGGCATGCCTTATCATATCATAATATTTTATGCCTTTCCGTGAGATGATAGACTTACTATGTAACATCTCAGCGAAATTGTCTCTTACAAGTACCCTTTAACTGGGAGATCGGTCTCGAATGCAAACTATTATGACTCGCTCTTCGTCCATTCATAAAAGCTTAGCTAACTACAAGGGAGTAATGTCTACATGCATGGACGTCGTCTCGAAGCCTCCCAGAGAAAGGTTTGCTCGTTTGAAGTGGTCTTCCTTAGCTGGAGGTATGGGTGTAGAGCCGGCGAAGAAGTGATCGACGGGCAAGTTGCTAACCGACTGTGTCTTCATGTAATTGTGCTTTCTCGGTGCATCAAATACTGGGCGACAGGTACAAGTATGACTTCATCTCAAGGAAGGGGAATCAAACGTTTCGAGTGTGACGGTCCCAGCTTGATCGGCAACTAGCCCTAAAAAATCAGCGTGGAGGAAGATAGCGACGCGGTTCCGCCGGTGATGCAAACATGCGCGATGAACAAGCTTCGTATTAAGTCACGATTTAGACTGCCAGGGGTTATCTGAGATAGGCAAGTGACTGGATCGAGGGAACCAATCCCGTCTCTCACCGTTCGATTTCCCGACTTACAAGCCGATTCACTTCATTTCATTCGACTCTGTTCGACAACCGTCTTTCCCCCGTCCGCTTCTTCTCTCGTCTCGGATTCATGTCCTTCAGAGCCCTCTCAACTTTTGACCTGCACTGTATTCCCTCAGGGGCTCTCGAGATCTCCTTGAGGTTAGTCGGTTGTGCTCTCGTCTCCGAACCATTTTGATTTCGCCCAGGTCGACTCACCTTCCCCATGCGGTCTAGATCTTTCAGTACTGTACCCATCCAGAGCTATTAGTCTTATCGAGAGTAAATAGGTCTCTTCACTCTCGCTTAATGTCCAAGGTGAGCGGCATCAAGATTCTTCGGCAAATCATCAGTTGACTTTTTGGCCCGTCCCTTAGACCGTTGCTTTCGTGTGGAGAAACGCCATTCACAGCTTCAACCATCCATTCAGTAGCATCCCAGCTTGTCCCTCAGACTTTAATGAAGTCCGATGGACTCGTCTTCTATTCACAGAGGAGTGTACGGTACATGTCAAAATCCTCGTCCGACCGCGAGACCCATCGTTCTGACGAAGCCCTCCTTAGGTGTGTGGAGCCGAATCCCCGTACGCTCCTGTCGACTGGAACCTCCGATTACGCTCTTGCACTAACTGTTTTCAAGGAGAGTAAGTTTCTCTGAGAAAGCTCAGGTCGTCACAAGATACCGACTCCCTGTTCTCTTAGTTATGTCTCGTATTCCGATATTCAGGAAGAGTACCCGAAGACGTACGAAGGCATCACTGAACTCATCCCGTTCTCATGCTGTAAGCCGGCCTCGGTCGCTACTTCAGACGACCTCTCCCACTCAGACCATTTACACTTGACAGTTAGCGCAGACGATCATCATCTCCTTTATCATTCTTTTGACGTAAAATCTGCGAGAAAGCTGTTTCGAACTTACCAGGAGATCTCCGCCAAAGAGGACATACCGTCGTTGAAGAAGGTTGCTGAATTGATCGTTTCACGAAGACGGAAAGTCGAGAAAATAATCGAATTCGGCGCGGAGATGAAGCTATGGGAGTCAGATCAAAAGATTTCGTAAGTCTGAAACTACCAATAGAAAGCCTGAGAGCTCACAGCCTTTTCCGTTCCCATCAACCAGCGAGACCACGGCGGTCATGGATGCGGGCCCATCAAAGCTATCTGCCGACGTGGCTCAACCTCAGTATACCATTTCGTCTAATCAGCTCCATCCGATGGGCGGCGACATCCTTCTTGACAAGCGAGGGCAAAGTACTTCTGAGTGGAGGAGGTCGGCCGAGTTCAGGACAGGTGCCTATACCTGGCGGCACTTCAAGAAGAGAAGAAGGGCGAATAAAGCTAGAGATGACGACGGTGCATACTAGCCAGGTCTGGAGTTGAACAGGCCGTCTGAAGCGAGCAGCGATATGTGATGAAACAGTGAGGTTGTCTTGTTGTATAAACCATGATTTTTCTTTTTTAGAGTCCGTAAAAAGAGTACGTGTTGCTAGGTCTTGGTTCAGAGCCAGATTCGACAACCTTGATGGGCGGCGTTTGGCGACAGAGAAACCACCTCCACCCGGCCACGGCTCGGCACGTTCGATATTGTCAGACCGAATCGACGAGAAGAGCGTATGAAAGCTCAGGAATGACCTAGCACATGAATAAAATTCTTGTGTATTCCTCGTGATGCTATTCACAAGGTCCAATTGGAGCGGCAAAGAGTAAACTTCTTCGGGACTTCCGGGCTGCATTGGAACGCTGGCATTTTGTAAGAGGCAGCGTCGCCTGCTCACTCTACGACGAAGGACCTATCGGAGATATCTGCACTAGCTACTACTTCTGTTTCCGCAGATGAAGGTGCTGTGATGGTCGGGCGAGCCAAAGTCTCTACCTACAACTTTAGACGACCAGAAAGCGACCGGCACCCTCGAGTTGTGAAATGTTCCCCGCGAATGGGTCATCTGAGAGCGATGAAATGCACAATAGCTGGTATAACAGCGATAGTGGCTGGTATCTCCGCGGACACGTAAGGACCCTGATGGGGGTGATTGTTAGGCCGACGTGCAGCGCAACAAATAAGTGACCTCACCAGTCCTCCCAGAAACAGATTGGCATGTGTTAGTTTAAAGCACTCGACTGGTATCCAGCTTGGGGCTGATGTGAGCGCGGTTGTCTTTCACTACCGTTCGAACCTAGTCCACGGGGCGTGTGCTTATAGGAGAAACGTACCGGGCGTTGAAGACACCAGAGAGACTAAGTCCGGTTACGTCTTGGTTTACTATGGAAGTATTATTTGACCGCTTCTGCAGTCTGGGTTGCCTCAGGGGACGGGACGTCGTTTTGCTTGATCAAGAAAGTGATTTACTTGTTCTAACCGGATACAAGGCGCAGATAGTACGTATATTTGACATCGGGATTCTTCATCGAAACAACGCCATGTCCCTATCATATTGTAGTTGGCCCTATCTCAGCAATTTGCTCCAGAGATGGGACAAATTTACTTCGCAAGTATCTGTAGTCAGCAGAAACAATGCGTGTGGATTTTTTTCATCTGGTGGAGTCCCTTGAATGCCTGGGAACTCGGAGTATAGGGAGAGCTAGAAAAACTTGAAGTTCAAACTGCCCGAGCTCACCTCTCGAACCCCTTCCTCACCCCCTCCAGCCGTCAAGTCCCCAATGCACCGATTCTGGGATATACCGGAGCTTGTAAAGCATCTTATTGAGCTTCTGGATCTCAAAGATCAGGCTACGGTGGCAAGAGCCTGTCGACTTCTCTGGCTTCATGCCGTGTCGTGTATGTGGGGTGATGTCGAGAACTTCATTGCCTTCGTCAAGCTGCTCCCACAAGACGCGGTCCACGTTGATGGCTCTGCGGCGCGCACAAAGGTTCGTCGTATGGGTCGGCTTGCGTATAATTGTCTGCCAATCCTTCCTGAACCTCTTCGTGTAGTCGTTCACCCTCGAACGACCTCTCCAGGACGCGGACTGGGAGCGATTTCTCCTCCACTCCCAGCATACCAAAAGCCTCGGTGTTCTTTTCGCGGATAAAGTTCAGCAAGGATATCAGCAGCTTGTCGACAACCTCCCATCGCAACCCGTGTTCCCCAAGTTGACGAACATCAGGCTTTCGTTGTCTAGCGGGTCCATCGCAATGCCGAGCCCAGCCGTTTACTCTTTTTTCATACCTCAGTCTACGTCAAATCTCAAGATTTTTGCTGATTATCAGTGCGAAACGGCAGCCAAGGCGGTTCTCGGGACAGTGTCCCTTCCGAAGCTGGACTACTTCGCCTTTCGGACTGGACTCGCACGTGACAACCCTCAAATCGAATACGGTCCGATGATCTCAAACGCCATCCTCGCTCACACAACCATCAAAGCACTAGAGGTCGAGCTCAACTGGGGTGGCAGGTTCTCGGACGTCATTAAGGCTGCTGGGCTACTCCCTCATCTCATCGACATCTCCCTGATCAGCCAATTCTCGAGAAATACCATCGATAATATCGATCCTCAGCTTCAATCCTCCCAGGATAACTCTTTTGCTAAAGTCAGAAAAGTCAAAGTTACGGGCAGCAAACAGCTCATGGACCTCCTCTTACGCCGTCCAGGACCAAGCAACATGGACCAAGTGGTGTTGGACTTCGATATCGACCCGACGGAAGACCAGCTCAAAGAGTGTCTGCATTCTATCTCTCATTTCACTCGCCTCAAAGTTCTGGAGCTTACGGTGCGGGGACCGATATCGTGGAACAGCATTGGAACGGGTCTCAACGCATGCCGAGATCTCAAGACCTTTACCGCTATCGCAGCTGAGGCTTCTTCGCTCGATCTCACTGAAGAGGCTTTCGAAAGGATGGCCACGTCATGGCCTCTCCTTCAGGATTTGACGCTTTGTGTGGCGTCTGACCCATCCAGCTATGCCAAACAATGTGCAGCTCGCGGGCTTCGCCTCCGCCACTTAGTCATGATTGCGTCGAAGTTCTTTTGCCTTCGCCGCCTTCGAGTCTCCGTGGACGCAACCAAAGAGAAGAATTCTAGATTTAGTCTAGACGGCTTGAGTGGATTAGATGCCGTGAACAGGATGTTGGTTGAGCTGGACGTGGAGGGGTCGCCGGTCAGTCTGGCATATGCTGATTTGATTGCAAGTCTACTGCGCGCGACTTGGCCAAAGCTATCTGCAGTCAGATTCCATTCTCGCTCCGCATACGGCTGGGCCTGGGGGAGGCTGAATGACAGACTTGTGAATTAGCACAGAAGTACCGAGGACGTCGTTTCAATGGCGGGAGTGTCATGTTCACCAAGCCACCCGAGCCAGCTGAGACTTTATGTCAAATGGCGGCATCTAAGCCAGAAATAGTAGTATTTGACTGTATTCATTTCATCTATATGAATCTACTTCCTCTTTGCGAGCTCTGACAGTGTGCCTGCGCCGGAACGGCCTCTCCTGTTAACATAGGAACTCACTCAGAGCTATTAACTGCAACCTAGCAGCAGCTCTTCAACTGATGTAATGTGATTTTACTACCGCTTTGAATACGTCCAATCATCCCTCTACTACTTGAATGCACGGAATCTCTTGGAGGTTGAAGCCCCGCGCCGTGACAGCCAGAGAACTGCTCAAATTTAATCATAGTAAGTTGGCTGCATCTAATCCTCTCCTTCACGATTACCTGTACATCTATATTTATACACGCTCTACTGAAAACACAATCCATACATGGGGTTGGAGAGAGAGAGAGAAAATAAATGGAGACCCAATACTGAGTTGACCTTAGACTTCCACGGCCTTGTAATCGGGGGTCTTTACTTCGGTCACGCTCTTTGGTATCCTTGTACTGGGCAGATTCCAATTGCCATTTTTGGCCGCCCAATTCCAAAACCCCCGTCTAGAGCGCGAAATTCAGTCTAATAGTCCTATTATGCGATTGCGCGGCGACTTACAAAGTACGGTCGAGCTGGTCATTGATCATCGACCACGTTGTATGGATTACAAAAGTCCGCTTCTGTCTAACTTGGAGGTCATCCTTTGTCCATCCCTTCTCCTTGAGGACTTTGGCGAAAGCGGCATCGGCGAGCTTCCTTTCCCAGGCAGCCCACTTCTTCTGTCGACCCTTTTGGCTCTTGCCGTCCGAATTCGGAATGCCGTCTTCGACTTCGACAAGTTCGGTCCCGTCGAGGGACTCGACGTCATCGTTGTCGTCGGCGGAGGTCGACTGTAATGGGGAGCCAACGGTGAGCCCAGGGGAGCGGCTGCTGGCTTCAGTGGTTGAGCTCGAGTCGCTTCGGCTCGTTCGAGAGGCTCTGGTCGTCTGGAGATAGGGATGGTGCCTCGCGCCCGAAGAGCCGCGGGAATAGCCCTTTAAAGACAAGAACGAGATTATTTCTAAGAGAAATAGACACACGGTCTGAAACAGCGTCATACCTGGCGACGAGTCGGACTCAGGGTATTACGGCCTTGTACCGTTTCCAGATTCATGACAGGAGCGGGGATGGTTTCAATCGACAACCATGTAGCTCTCAGGTTCTGCCGATCATCTGTCAAGCAATAATAATTGTTGGCAGGCATTGAAAAGACGGCTGGGTAAGGTTCCTGTGATGCAGAAGAAGTCGGTCTCAACGTCTACCCTGGAGTGAGATCTAAGAACGAACGAACATGAAAATGTGTCGTCCTTGGGAGGTGACGTAACCTCACGACAGGAGCCGGAATGGCTTCCACAGCGACTCGCGATGATACCTGAATTGCCTGAAGATGGGGAGTGGTCGTCGGGAAGTACGGGTTGTAAGATGGAGTCGAAAAGACTACTGCTCCTGGCTGAAACGAAGAAATAAATATGAATTTCGGAATACACGCCAAACGAGCTCGAACTCGAAAATACCTCGATGAGAGTCGGGCTGCGTTGAGAAGTAGATGTCGTCCGGTGGACAGACGCGGGGAGAGTTGATGACTGCCATGACGAGGTAGGAGCTTGCTCCTGCTGGTGGTTGAGAGTCGGCGGGTGGGTACCAGCGTTACTGCGAAGGATTGAAGGCACGCCGTATTCAAGATGGAGTTCCCTTCCGTGGACTTCGGCCAAGAGAGGCTTAATTGACGGGAGAGTCACCCGGGGTTTCTCGCGTGGTGGAAAAGGCGGCCTAGATGACTTCGGGACTGTCTGCTCCTCCAGTCTCGGACGCGTCCCCAACTCGTCATTGAACGCGTGCAGATCCTCCACGAAAGTACGACTAGAAGCGTCAGGCTATCAAAACAATAGTGATCAGCGCTCGTAGTGAGGATGAAGCAGGGAAAGAGTCAATGGAACTCACTTGACGGGCAGGGAGATGTAGGTGGTCGCGCTCTGTCACTTGCGTTGCATTCATAGCGAGAGAAGGTCCGGTAAGATGATGAGAGACAACACCGCAGCGATCTGTGAGTTATATAGACAGGAAAGGCAGAGAAAGTGTACGAGGAGTGACCTCCTGTTGCGCAAGTTATTGACCGGGGGAGAACAAAGCGTGCTGGCTGTAAGGGACTTAAAGCTCCGCTCGAATGATCCTCCATTCCACTCAAGAAGCACACTGCATTCCTAGGAATCATTTCCCTTTGCCGAATGAGCTCACATCGCCTTACCGATACGCATCTTAAGTTCCCCCCTCGAAGATTTCCATCATGAGGGGTTTCTCACTGACCACACAAGGCGAGGTCAAAGAAACGCGCCCCATCCGATCGTGGAAAGTGTGTTAACGGGGGTTGTTCTGGTGCGAACCTGGGACATGGCGCTCTCGCGCGGGCTCGGGGGTTGGACCAGGTTGAAACGCCTCCCTGCGCTTCTACCTCTTCCGTGGCCGCCTCCTTTGTCTTAACCTCACCCGCGCCCGAGCATTCCTACTAAGAAGCGGCGCCACCGAATGATAGAGGTAGCTTGCGATCGTCGCTCGCCGACATCCGGCAGGTCAGTTCAGTATTTTCCTCCGATGCGGAATTGGAGAATTGACCGAACTCCCTTCGAACCTCAGACCGGCCTGCAAGAAGCCCTCGCAGGAGTCATCGCCGTACGGAAGTTCGCGCCAAGTTTGCAACGAGGCGAGTAGGACCTTCGTGGAGGAATAGAACGACAACCGAGCGAGGCGTCCTCAACGAGGGCAATTCCGGCCATGTGGAAGTGACCTCGGTGCCCCCAACTTGCCCCAACAAACTCACTGAAAAGCCGAAGCCCTTCGACGTACGCCGGCAAGAATACTTCCACCACGCGCAAAAACGAAACAGACGGTACGATGGACTTGTTCTATCCTCTATTCGAAAACATTCTGACCTGCTGTCTAGCGCTCTCCTTCTGATCCCGGATTCCCAGCACAGCGAGGACTTCAAACCCCCCTTCCGGTCTTCTGCAACACGCCCTCTTTGGAGTACCAAGCCTCTCCATTCTTTTGCCTGACTGACGCCGCCCAGGTCGGTTCATATCTCCTATGACCTTTCAGTCCGAACTGACACTGAATACAATGATAGACTGGGACGTGGTATCGCGCCGCGCGATTCAGATGAACGAAGCTCATCCGGATTTGCCAGGTCCTTCCACCGCTCGGAGTCAGTCCACTGGCCCCCTCGAAGGAGCGAACGGAGGTGAGCAATCTGCTTGCGTCCTTCCATAACGGTCGCAGTTCAAAGGAACTGGGATGCCTTTTCACATCTGAGTTCCCTTCCCGGGCAGTTCGTGACGTACAACACACGGGTTGTTTTCGCACCGGAACAGCGCCCGAGGAATCCAAGTCGAACTCTGAACCGGCCATCATATTCGCATCGATCCTAGACTCGAAAAAGAGTGATCATGTCACTAACTCGAGTCTCTTGGATGGAGAAAATACGAGCGGAGGTTTATGCTCAATCGGTCGGGGGACTTCCCGCCTCGTCGAACCGGATTCCAATCACCAAGCAACTCCTCCGAACCCTCGGCTCCAAGCCTCTAGTCTGTCAAAACCTGGCCTTCTTCGGGAGGTTTGACAGAGACCACGTCGGACTGGACCGGACGGCGCGCACAGCGGGACCGCGCACCGTTACATGCGTAATGGATCCTAAACATGCAGCCATCCTTTCATTCCACCTCTAGGACCAGAGCTCAGGACAAGTTCAGCACTTCCGAGAGTATCGCCTGGATCAACCTGAACTTGAAACCGCCATGCCGCGAGTCCGCGTTGGTCGCCGGGTCCGGGAGGAGCGGTGCCGTGCCCTTCTGCACACGTCGACCTCCGAGGGTACACTGGCTTCCTTGGGATAGAAGTCCGCTGGTGTTGGTACATCTCATAACCTGCTCGAACGCACTCGCGTCCAAGCGCCAACCTTCACGCTATCTTCTGTGTGCAGCCTACGACGAAGGTCATTTCGACCCCCATTCGGTCGCTGAGTCTTGGCTTGGTCGCACTCGGTTGCGTTCGAGCTTCACTTGCAAGCCATCTTATGTCGCAAGCGGTCACTGTTCACCGTTCGCGGTGCTGTCGACGGAGAGTCAGTCCAAGAGTGCGCTCAAGGTTTGGACGGCGAGCATACCAGTGTGGCACTCGGGTGAGCACATAAGATGACAAGAGAATGTTGGGTGGTGAAGATTCTGATCTTGGGATTCCTAACCAGGGAAGTCGATTGTTCTGATGTTCAAGTTCGGACCGTCCACACCTCGTCCAGTCCCTTCATCTTCTTCTCCATGCTCATTCATCTGGACCTCCATCGCATCCAACAATAACTCTCTCAGACGATCTTTCGTTAACCTCAAAGTCTCTAGGAACGCCGTTCGGTCACCCGGATGCAGGCTAGGAGCAGCTTCATCGCCAGCAAGGACTGGATCCTCTCCCCCATTGCAAGCATCAAGCCCAATATGCACGACGCCTCACAAATGGCCGGAGACGATACTTGTCTATATAGGTCTCAGAATGGCATCGATCGCTCGGCTTGTCGCCCTTCAGGACACTTCAACCGGTGCGCTCTCCCCGACACCCACCCAAAGTCGGCCCACACCCCTTCACCCCTCCCTTCTGTACGACCCGCAGGCCAAGATCTGAGAGCACACCCTCGCTCAAACTCCAGCATGGTCTCAAGCAGCACGATAGCGACTGCGTAGCTCGATTTACGATGGAGGAGCGGACCATGTTTCCGTCAACACCGACCCCGACGACCACTCGCCGCAGCGCCATGGCATGTATGTGGCACCTCCGGCTTCTAGCTGCGAGTATACGAGGCTATTTCATGCTCCGTTGGGCCGAGAGCACGTTCTATTCTCTCAGCACATTTCGACGTTCCGCTGTACCTCACCCAACCCAATCTGAGGAATGCAAGCGTATCCCACACGCCCGCATCCTAAGCATCCCACGGATTACATGACATTCTTCCGCACACAAAATGCTCTCTAATGAAGTGCGGATGAGACGTATCTGGTAAGTAATCCCGTCGGCTCTGCGCCCGCACTCGCTGCCTTACCGAACAACTAAGCTATCGTCTTTACCCCACAGCTTTTGACACTGCTCCATTGCTCCTCTCCATTAATACCGCGAAGCACTGTCAATGGCGTGATTCAGTCCGACGACCTATTCTCTGGGCAAACGCAATCGAGGCGGAGATTCAATTTCAATCGGTGCAGTGCACATTACGACGACTTGCTACACTCCCGACAACCAGACCGTCCCATCTGACTTTCTCCTGGACTTCAAATAGCAGTACATCGACAGGCCCAATGCTTTCAACTCACTCCCCTGAAGATCATATGGTTCGAACGAGAAATCAGCAACACCCGTCTGCCGCCCTCGTCTTCGAAACGCACTGGACTGTCGGCTCAATGCACTTCCATAACCTGGCCTTATTTTAAACTCCTTCATCAATCAAAAGCACCATTTCCACTGTCAGCGCCTTACGATCGAGTACGTCACGTTCGGATGATCTCCCGGTCCGCATTGGAATGTAGACTGACCCTGTTTACCTACTGCATCTCTCTCTACTTCACCCCGTTCCCCAATATCCGTCACCTCCTCGTTCATTCACTCCTGCTGGGTGTTACCCATCCATGCATGTAGTCAAGTGCGGAGACAACGATACCCAACCGCTGAAGGGAGGCACCGGCCGATCCTCAAAGCCGAGCCGGGATGGACCCGAGTTGCGGTCTAGATTGCGTGGACCCTTTCCGACGGCAACTCTCCACATTTCCGACCTCCACCAAGTTATCCAACTACGACGGTGTAGCATGGGACGCTACTGCATAGATGGCACGGAAGTGCGGATTCAAGACT
>WSUD01000170.1:12657-28004 GCA_019633495.1 Tulasnella sp. 427 | reverse complement strand
TCGAGCTCGGAGTTGTGTAGGCGTAATGCGCGGTTAAGCTCGGTTGCGTTCGGAAATTCTACGAACGCACAGCTAAAGTGATGAAACGTCGGAGATGATTATGAGAATGAGATTCTTATTAGATAGGAGACCAAGTACTTACCCCTTGGAAGTATCAGATTTGCCTTTGCTCTTGGCCTTGGACGTGAGCATCCGGACTTGCGGTGGCTTTACATCAATAGGGTTCGACGATGGGTCTGACGATGCTGATGGATTTATTGTAAAGTGTTTAGCAATCGCTTCTGGATCTGTTTTGTAAGAAATATTGCCTAGAAGGGGTGAGGGCGTTTCAGCAGATTGGACCTTGCGGAAAAGTCGGAATAGAGCATTACACACCAACAAAAAGAATGTATCGCCTTGTGGACTTTGATTTATCTGCTTTGTTTGAGTCAACTGTGGTGGTTACAGGCGCTGAATCCGTTTTCCTCTTCTTGGCAGATTTAGCGGCATTGCCGCTGGAATCCGGTAGAATGGCTTGCGCCGGTGAAGAGCTGATATCGTCGTTCTCATCGCGCTTCCTTTTGCTAGATGATCTCGATGATTCTGGACCGGGTAGTGTGCGCTTATCTTCATGTTCAGCCATAGGAGTGACTTTCTCATCGTCATCGTCGCCGACTTCTTCCAGGTCCTGGTTGGGCACTGCGTTGGTCTCAAAGTCCATGGCCTTGAGCATTGCGGCACGCTTTGCCTTTCCACGTTCTTTGTGTGCCAATGACTTGCGTTGTTTCTTCGTTGGCCGTTCTGACATTGCGGGTGTGGGGGGATGAGGGAAAGGTCAAAATTGCAAGGGCGTGACCAAAGTTGAGATTGGAATTATTTCACGGTGTTACACTCTCGCCTGGCTCTTAACCTTGTCATCCCACTGCACCTCCCCATCTCTCCCCCCCTCATCTCTCCCCCCTTCCTTCACCACTACCCGACTTCCCTGAAAGGCTCGTCACGTACGACGGCGGATGCATAAGCTATCCAAAGTCCCAACCGTTACATCCAACACCAAACCCCCAACCTGTACGAACCGTTCCTTGTTCGTTCAACCAACACTCGAACTTCCTAATGCTTCTCGTTTCGTCATCGGCAGCTGGATCACTCGGACGTCTTCGCCGCTTCAGTCTTACTCGCTCGAAGGATAAGAAGGCTCAGGACCAGCATTTCAAACGAACCAACAGGTGAGTTCAGTGGTGAGGTGCCTCGACGCCCCTTGGTTGGCTCAACTCGAACACTTTGCGAAACAGCGGTCGTTGGGTCAAGACAGAGCACCCACTCATCGCCACCGATGACGATGATGACGAAGCTCGTAGAAGGCGAGAGCTGGCAGCTGCCCAAACCCAAACCGAAGCCGAAACTCAACGGCATGACGGTCACGACTACAGCAACAGCCTCCCCTTTGACGTCCAGCACGACACCCAGCAATCAGACCTCGACAACGAACCCAACCAGGATGGATCTATCATTCCTCCATGGCACGCTACTAGACCACCCATGCACTGGAACCCATACCCAACGTCAAACCCTGCAGACCCTGTCCCAACCACATTCCGACCCGGCCAGGCATACTCGAACGGCCATCCATCAGACCCAAACCTCGCATCCGATTCGCCTGCCGAGGATGGCTCCTCAGACGGAGCCCCAAGAGGCAACATCCATGTTCCTCCCGCTCCGATCCCTTTCCCCGCTCCCAGCTATGTGATCGCACCGAAGCAGGAGGAACGTCGCGGAAGGGTCAGGCGCAAGCCCGGCTCGCTCTACCCGCTGCACAACGACATCAAACCTCCCCAGACGTACATCAACTGGCATCTCCGTCCACCAGATCTTGGCCTCCCACCGATTTTCACTCCTGCGAACTGGCAACCCGGCGGCGGCGCTCATGGGAAGGGTACCTCTACCCCAGGAACGGATGGTGCTGGTCAAACTGTAAGCGCGAATGGCAGTGCAACGGGTCACTCGGGTAGAGAGAGCAGGCCACGGACGAGGGAAAACTCACGGGACGGACGGACCTACCCTCCATCAACACAGCCTCCGCCGCTTCAACTCGCCACCAGCGCGATTTTGGGGCATGCCGTCTCGCAAGCAAGTCTGCGTCCTGGTCCTTCCAGCGCCTTCCCAGTGGAGTCGAACAATCCGTCTCCTACACCATCACACTCAGACGCGTTTCTACCTCCTCATGCTACCCCAGGAGACACGATGCAGCCTCATGGCTCTGCAACGGGCGCATCTACCGCGGCGCCCCCAACCGACCCGACGAAATTGGATCTAGCAGATGCTTGGGGAACAGACTGGCGTTATTCAAGTCCGTACGACTTGGGACAAGGTCCAATGACGGGACTGCACATCCCAGTACCTGGGTCCTATCAACCTGGAATGGTAAATCCTTTCTTTTTTTTTCTATTTTGACAATTTTAGCTTTCTTGGTTCTGACGTCACTTGCCCCATAGTCTCCCATGAGAAAGAAGGATCCCTCGCCTTCCCCGCTGGGTTATCGTTCTAGAAAGACTTCCCGGGAACCAGTTGATAGGTCTGGTCGACCTTCCGAAGACCGTGGGCGGGCCTCTGAGGACAACTATCGGCCCGCTGAATACACACCGTCACCGCTTTCCGCAACTCCCGACAAGCCCGTTTTTAAGGTTGAGAAGAAGACTAGTACCCTCGGCCGGGTATTTGATCGGGAGAAAGATGACGACGATGATGACAAGGAGCACCGGAAGAAAGGCGGTCTCAAGGCGCTGCTTAGTGGATCTGCCACCAACCTGCAGGCTCCCCAGGCGGATGAAGGATTCATGCCGAGGATCAGGAAACGTACGATCAGCTTGGGACAAACGGGCATTGGCATCGGCCTCCCTGCCGTTAGTGGGATTACTGCTCCTCGAACGAGGAAGCAGAGCTTCGAGGTGGTTAGGAAGCCAAGCGTTAGGCCTGATGCTCCTGTGACGCCTCAAGCAGAACCCGCAAAACCAGTCGTCACTGAAGCCATCGCAGTGGCCGATGCTACCGTGCCGACGGCCATGGAGTTATTGCAGGTGGAAACAGCTGCTGGCTCTTCACGTGTCCTTCCGGATGCGGAATACGCGCATTCTCCAACTGACGAACGAGAGCGTTCTTACTCCCGTGCCGACGATGGCTCGTATTCGGCCCGACCTTCCTTGGATCTGCAACGCACCTCGAGCGAAAGTCGGAACGGCCGCAACTCTAGGGAACTCGCACGATCACCATCCTCGCAGTCGCGGTTCATGATCTCAGGACCTATGCCTCTTCGCAAGTCTCCGTCATCGGGCTCTATCAGTCATGGAATCACTCAACTTCTGGGTCACAAGAAGAGCGCCTCACATCTTGGGCACGGTGCTGCGGACGGAATCGGATTAGGACGTAATACCACCGTGGGGTCGGTAAACGGCGCTCCGGTAACCGAACCTCCTCCCAGAGGTCGGAAGCTGTCCGGCATTCGTGGCCCACCTCGGACGCTACATCGGTATGCTCCGAACATGGAGCAGTTCGATGCCATGTACGTTCGACCTCGACGGGATTCGGAAACTTCGAAAACGTCCAAGTCGTCGAAGCGAGAGAGCGGAGGTGTCATTGGCAAGTTGGCCAAGAAGCTCAGTTGGATCGCGAAGAGCAAGGAGGAGAAGGAGCGAGAGCAGGAGGTCGAGGAGAGGATGAAGCAATACGAAAGGGAGAGGGATCTGGAGAGGCGATTGGAGGAAGCTCGCGCGAAGGCGACGTTCGAGGACGAGATTCGCCGAAGCAGGAGAGAACCAAGCCAAGATGCCGTCCGGGATATGGAGCCTATCAATCTGGATGATCCACAACCAGAGGACTTGCCGATGCCAGCACGCCCGTTCGCCGAATCCGACCGCGGAACGATCGATTTCAGACGCAGCGACATCCAACCGGCACTGAACCTCTTCCGCAACCTGGAAGATGACGGCGCTGTGAAGGACGGCATTCAGTTCCCTCTGGCAAGCCCTGCCAACAAACCGGCACCTCTAGACCCCAGGTCTCCTGCTCTCCAGATGCGCCGAGGTTTGTTCCAACCTCCTGGTCACGACGGTATGGATTCGCCCATGCCGGTGAACCAGTCCTTGACTCCTCTTGGCAAACTGGCGTCGGTGATGATGTCCAAACCCCCAGCGGCCCCTGTCGAACCTCAGGCAACTAGCGGATCGTCGATATTCTCCCCTCTCGCGGCGGCTGCCAACCTGCTGTCTCCCAAGAAGGCACTGTCCAATAACAACATCAGTCAGAGTCTCATGTCTCCTAGTCCCTTGGCTTCAGCTTTGACTTCCGACACCACGCCGAATAAACGTCATACCAGAGCCGAAAGCAGCGATGGACATGGGTCTTCGGTTCAAGGTCACGCAAGGCGACCTTCGCGTGGGCCTTCACCTGTCCCTCCTCGTCCCACAACTCCTCCATCTCGCCTGGATTCGCCACTGTCGTTGCCTCGAATGACGCTGACGCTCATGAATCCCGACACGCCATCTCCCCCAACCCCAGTTCAAGCGCTGCCTCCTGACAACTGGCCTAGCCGAAGAAGCATCTCGCCCGTTAACAAGTCAATCCGGACGCCACCGAAGTCTCCGCCGCGGAAGAGTACGGTGCCTGACGAGGTTCTTCAGCAGCGGATGGAGAGGATGGCAAACATGCCATGGTCCGACCCCATCACGTCGGAGTCGGAATCGGAGAAGGCCAAGACTAGACCAGCCCTTCAACATCCAGGACTTATGTCGCCGCTCTCTCAGCCGCCTTTCCCATCTCCCGAGCAGACTCCCGCTGTGGGATACGGGCAGTTCGGCATGACTCCGGCTGCTGGTCATATCCCATTCCCGTCGTTTGACGAGGACTCTGCGCACCGCTCTTCCGCAATGTCCATGGCTACGCCCAGAGCTTCTCTTCAGCACCCCATGTCTCCTCCTGAATCGCAATCCCAAAGCTCCTCTTCCAGCTCGCAAGTCATGTCCCCTGAAGCCCAGTCGCAGATCATGTCCCCGCCAACTCACTCTCAAATCATGTCTCCATCAACCCAATCCCAGCTCATGTCTCCGCAAACGCAATCTCAGCTCATGTCCCCATCCCAATCTCAATTGATGTCCCCCATGTCTCAACTTATGTCCCCACCTTCCGATCCTCATCGCTCGCTCATCAATTACGCCATTGCGGCTCAGGCAGGTGCAAGATCTTCCGAGAACCTAGCCAATTTTTCCCCTCAGACTGGCTACATCTTGCAAGGTGGATTGATGACGACCGTCGCCGTTATGATGATGTCTCCGCCGCAGCGGGAGCCGTTGGAACCCCTACCGTCTATGCAAGCTTCTCATAATAACCCTGTTCCTGCTCCACCGCAAATGATCCCTTCGCCGTACACGTCTGGTCAGGGCCTTGAACATTCGGAGCCTGCGACTTCGTCCGAATCCGAGGCGCCTCCTCGGAAGGAACGGGAAGAGCGAATTGGCTCGTCGCATGCGATGATCTCCTACGAACCGGCGCCGCCTGCCCGTCCCGCTCAACCTCCTCACTCGGCGTCGGATCCACTCACGCCCACGTCCAAGCCGCGCCCACATCCTCGTCGTGGAGACACTACCATCCCCGCCATGGGCAAGCAATGGGAGATCGTTCCTGATGATCAGAGTAACGCCGGCTCGGAAGGTCGAGTTTCAGGCTCCAAATCGAAGCGCCAATCGAGCAGGCAACATAGTGCGAATGTGATCATCGAAGACATCAGGCAGTTGGATCCTTACGAGGCGATCAAGGAGCGCGAACGACAGGTCATCGATGAACGAGAATTCGCCCGACAGAAAGCACGGGAGGACTGGGAGAGACAGCGCGATGCGGAGAAGCAAGCTGCTCGTGAGCAGAGGCGCAGGGAACGCGAGGCTGCCAGAGAGCGCGAACGAGAGGCGGCGAAGGAGGCTGAGCGTCAACGGCTCAAGGAGCTGGAGGCTGAGCAAAGAGAGCAGCGCCGGCTCGAGCGCCGCTCGTCTAAACTGGCCCGCTCGTCCACCGTCAGCTCCATTCCGCCGACTCCACCACCGAAGGAACGCGAACTTCGTCCTCGGGAGTCTAAACGCCAATCTCCGACCAGTTCATCGCCGGCCTCTCCGCCTCCCCAAACGCCCTCCCGACACCGCACCCATCATCGTAGCAATACGACCGAATCTGTGATATCACAAGCTCCTGCACCACCTCCTAAGCCTGCCAAGCTGACGAAGACTTCGTCAAGGCGTGAATCTCAGAGAGCCAGTGCAAACTCTCCGGAGACGACTCGCCAACAGCCCGATCAGAAGTCACCAACGCACTCCCAGCCAACAACTCCCGCCGATCCGGTTGAAACCCCTGTCAGATCTCCCAAGGACAGGCACACGAAGGCCGCATCCCTTCTCTCCGACCGGAGGGAGTCTATCGATCATGTGCTAGGCAAGAGCATGCCGGTGCTTCCCGGGATGGCAGACAACAGCTTCTCTCCCAGCCGTTATCAGTACCAAGAGCAAACGCGGTTGATGTCTCCTCAGTCGAATGCCCGATCCTCATTAGCTTCTCCGTCGATGCATGGATCATCCTATACTTCCTTCAGCCTGCAATCACCTTACATGAACACGCCCGGACGACCATCGCTGGGCTACGAACCTGCACCCCCTCGGGAGAAGAGCAATCCTATCCCTAGACCGCCTCGGGACATTTCTATTGATCTTTCATTATAAGTAGATTGTTTTTTCCTGGCTTCATTTACTGGCTTTTCCTGTTTCTGTGCTTCTTCATTGGTTATTTCTTCATTTGGTCTCTCCGCCTTCCTCTTTACTTGTTGTCGTTGTATGTTTAAGTCGCTGTCCATGCCTTCCACGTCTTCATGATCATGATGTTGACCATCATTACTTTTGGATCCCATTTTTCTGTCTGGTGTATACCCTGTCATCCCACGTTTTGCATTGTTTCATAGATCAGAGTAATTTTTGCATCAATGAGGATCATGTCACGACAAATTTGTGCGCTCATTCATTGCAGACCTGTGAGCTTGGTCATGATCAGTGCGGTGCAGCTCCTAAGGGTCCAAAGACGACAAAGCCGGTTCCCAGAACTACCAAAAGTAGAAACTATCCTGTTTGTTGATTCCTCGCATTCTCGACCACCAACTCTTCCAACTCCCTTGCGACACTGAGAATTCACCACTACAATGAAGAAGCCAGCAGTGCAGTATGGAAAGAAGGCACAACGGATTGCTGCTCGCCGGGCTAGCTCAGCGAGACAAAGGACGCCGGATTCGGCGAAATCAGCAAGTCAAACCCCTGCGGACAGTGACGACAGCGACAGCGAAACGATGGAGATCGACGAGCCCATAGTCCAGGCACCAAAGTCTCATTTATCTACGGCGGCGTCTCCTGCTGTAAGCAAGTCTCCGAGGAAGGTGCAGGTGGCGGTTGAGATCCCCGTCTATCCTCGTCGGACCAGCCCCGTGAAGGCCAAAGCACGACTCAGTTCGTCGCCAGAGCCAGACGTAATGGACTCTGAAAAACCGCCCGTATCACCTCCAACACGACGGATATCTGCAGCTACGACTCTTGCATCCCAACTCAAGCGGAAAGCTACTCTAGAAGAAATCAGCAGTGGCGTAGAAAGTGAGGACCCGCTGCTCCTAGTAGAGACCCCGCGGAAACGTATTAGGGCAGAGGACTCACCAGGTAGGATACATATGCCTCACTTGTACGACTAGCTGGTCTGATTGGTCACTGTTAGTGGGCGCGGAACTCTCGACTCCTGGTCCAACGCGGTCCCCGACCAAGAGGACCGCCCCGCGGCTAATTCCAGTTGTCGAAGTTGATACACCTGAGAGGCTATTTGGCTCACGATCTCCTGCCCGGAAGAGAGCCATTTCGGAGTCAGGTGACGACCGATCTAAGTCTCCAAAAGCTTCGACGACCTTTCCTCCTTCTGGAGACAACCTTCTGGCCACACCCACCAAGACCAAAGGCCGTACCGACTCCTCGCAGGCTCAATCCACGAAGACTCCTCCAAAACAACGACTGACTTCAAAAATGCTAGGACGTCCCGAATCCAACTCGGATCTCGCATCCCCTCCGCAGAGAAATAATGATCCTTCACCACCCCAAGGAGACGGTCCCGCCGCCAGATTAATCTTCCCCTCGATTGCTCCGACCAGTCCCCGAAAGCCTGGACTTGCAAAGCGAATGCTTACCAGGACCAAAACCGACCCCACGTTGCAAGGTCCTGCAGATCAAGCCGGCCCTTCCACTCCCTCGAAGCAATCAACGCCTCCGGAAATTGCTCGGACCCCGAGTTCGACGCTACTCAAGAAAGACTCGCTGCCTACTTTATCCCCGCAAAAGGGGTCTCCTCTGAAGCCTTCGGCATCACACAAACGGTCAGATTCACCTCCATCATCGAGACCGACCGCTAGAACCTACGGAAAGTCTCGATCGTTTCTTGTCGATCTGTCCGATACTCTTTTACAAGATCCCGACTCTCAAGGCTCTGAGATGCGGGAGTCGTACCAAGACCTTAGAGCCCGATGGGGTATGGACCAAGATGAGGTATGTGTGAGGTATTCGCTCAGGGACCGAGAATTTTCTGATGCTCACTCGTCGTTCTTTGGGCCTACAGGAAGACCTTGAGGCCAACTCTCAACTCAATGACATGAGAACAGGAATTGAGCTTAAGAACAAAGGGGAAACGAGGCGGTTCATGGACGAACTTGGGTATCTGTTTGAGGGTCTTGACCCGAAAGAACCTCTTTCAATTCGGCGATCAAGGTGAACACACTTTATGCCAAGTCCCCGTATGATATAAACTAAAGCCTCACTCTATCGATCACTAGTGCGATAGAGTTCGTTGAAAAGATGGCCGATCAAACATTTAGACGGAAAGCCCGCGTAGCTGACGTCCTGGATCGTGCCTGGGACGCATTAATCCACGCTGGTGCCGGAAAGGATGGAGACGTGATCCTGCGGGTCGCATCACTCGCGTTTGCCGCGTTCGTATCGGAAGATGAGCGAGATATAAGTAGCCTCGGTCATCGAGAAGGTTTCGAAGACGTCGTTCGGTGGCCCCTCAGTCTTGGTCGTGGGATGGATCCATTCATCTTTCTTGAGGAAGACTTCGCAAGCGACGATGCCAAGCTTGCGGGGGTCGGGAAGGCGGAACGACGGCTGCTGAGATCGTTGGAGAGGGCTCTGGAGTCTGCAGAGGATGAAGGACCGAGTGGGGCAGTAAGTATTGATTATCCGTAGGATCAGAGTGGCGATTGACCAAAGTTTGTTCGCTCTGCAGATCCTTGCTCGCGGCTTGTCGTCTCAGATTCTCAAATGCGTACCCACTAGGATGCTCAGTCAGGATATCCTCAAGGATGTTCTCGGTTCTCTCGTCGCCGAGCTCAATCTGGTTGCGCCAAGACTTGAAGCTTATACCAAATCTCTTCCGTTGTTACCACCATCTCCCCGTTTGGCTCCGAGTACCCGACACATCGGAAACTGCCTTACGACTCTGGAGCACTGCCTCTCCGGTCGATGGGAGGACGAAGCACGTCAGACGATTGATGAAAGGGTGGATGATCTAGCACCGGGGCTTGTCGCTGTGACGGTCTTTTGCGAGCTGCTTTTATGCGATCCAGACTCGGAGTCTGGTGCAGGTACATTCTCTCAATCTTCGCAAAAAGAAAAAAAGTCCTATGAATGCTCATATTATTCCGATTATTAGATATTCTGCAATGTTTCATTGCCGCCGTCCAGACACTTATCACGTCTTGTAACGGTCCTCTGTGGTCTTCCGCCACCCTGAAATCTCCGTGGGCATTGTCGGCAATGTTACGGATTGCAATCTCGCCACTCTCCTTATCCGCTGTCAAGAAACCAGAGCCCACGTCTTCTAATCCGCCTTCATCCGAGACTGGGCTTGAGCCAGCCATGGAATCTGTGCACAAGAATGACCTGCCAGGTATCGGGGCACTGCGGGTTGATATCATGTCGTATGCGCTCGCCCTTCTCTTAAACGTACTGCAGAACGAACCGAGTGCTTCAGGAAGCGTCGGCCAACGTGGTCAGTGTTGCTCCCTTACTCATCTTCCTTCCATGCTAACCAGCGATCTTCAATTATCAGAAATGAGCAGTACGTGTAGCAGAGGCCGTACCTGCATTAAATCATGTCGCTGTGTGGACCGAAACAACTCGCTCGTCGGGTTAGTTGCGGCGTACCAGCAGCAGTGCTCTGCCGCGACCGACGAGGTAAATAAAGGAATTAAACTCCCTCTCGCTGCATCTGATCTGACGAGTTTAATTAACAGAGCAACACACAAGCTCACTTCCTAAGGGGTCATCTTGCGTACATGCTTGGTTTCCTTGCCCGGAACGAGTCGAATCGTATCAAGATTCTTTCGGCGCTGGCGGGCGAATCGGACGGCGCCAAGTTGGATGGATTAATCGACATGATTCGGGACTTCATGAGTCTGCACACGATCGTCGCGGCAAAGATGGCTGTTCTGGTGCAAAGGACGAAGGAAGCGGAAGAAGACGAGCCAGACGATGAGGAGGGTCCAGCGCCGGAGAATGGGGACGAGATGATTGTCAACAGCATTACCTTGGCAAACTCCCTCCACAGCAGCCAGCGTGACCATGAAGCAGTCAACGCGGTCCTCGAATCTTTGGTTGTCATCCGACGCACAGTAATAATACCCTAGATTAGTCCCACCATTGACCAAGAGAGTACATAATACATTGAAGTCATGGCGTATGCAAGGGAAAAGACTAAGCCGCATTGGCCGTGGAGCGTTTGTCTTTCTTGTTCTTCTTGCTTTTGGTTGGCGTGGGCGAGGTGGTCAGAGCTTCAGTCTGGGCGGGCAACTCTTCCACCTCTTCCTCGTTTGGCTCCTTTTCGAAGGTCTTGGCCATTGCGCCCATGTACTTCTCCATTTTCCAGAGCGATCCGAGTTTGAGGGCTGCACAATCGAATGCGATGGCGACTGGTGCGCGCGGTTCGTGTGACGAGGGAAGTAGCGCCTCATCCGCGACGTCAGGCGCTTGAATTTCCGGCATCTTCGGGTATCGCTGTGAGAAGTGGGTCAGGAGGATATTTTTTGCGTTCATCCTGCAAAAGAAGAAACGACCCGAGTGTCAGAAACCTCGCATAATTTCAATCTCGTCGGGTCCTGCGCACCTTCTGCCGATGTCGATCGCTTGGCCAGCGGTACTATGAGCCTTTACAAAGGCCAAGTCTGCCTGGTCATCCGCCATAGTTGCTTCATGAATCAAGACAGTAGCGTCTTGCCCAGCTTCTACCAAGCGATCACAAGGCATCGTGTCACCGGAGTATCTGTATAGCCAGCCCAGAACATTATTAACGGTTGTCTGCATGCCATAGCTTCGTGGCCGAGACCTGACGTACACTACACTCCATCCATCCTT
This sequence comes from Tulasnella sp. 427, assembly GCA_019633495.1. Classification (NCBI taxonomy): domain Eukaryota; kingdom Fungi; phylum Basidiomycota; class Agaricomycetes; order Cantharellales; family Tulasnellaceae; genus Tulasnella; species Tulasnella sp. 427. The sequence goes on along the minus strand of WSUD01000170.1, from coordinate 16,566 downwards.
ATGTCTGACAACGAGGCCGAAACACTGGACTCTATGCTCCACATCGACCGCTTCAATCGAGTCAAGACCTAAGGTGGCTTTGAGCATTGCCGGAACACCGCTATAGGTTTGGGATCAGTTTAATTCCGCGCCAATGAGATCGAGAAAAGCCAAGAGGGCGTACCCAGCTGACTTGCGGTAATGAGTATCAGCGGCGTCTATGCGGATTATGTGTCGCCGATCGTTGAAGCCGAAATCGACGACGTCGTTGAGTTCAGACAGGTAAATCAGCGTGAGGCGGTTCGCAATTAAATAGAGCGGTTCGCTCGGTCGAGGGTTCATCTGTGGTTGAGTTCAGTCAGTTAGTATTTCTAGAGTAAACTTTATAGAGGACTGCATGCCTGGTGCCTCCTCGCTAGTATTTTGGCAAGCCCCATGTGATGATCACCGTGAACGTGAGAGATGAAAATGCACTTCAGGTCTCGAAGTATCCTCGTCACTCCACTGGCGTCGTCGCCGTCGTCGGACGGAGGGCCAAATTGTCGAGCGAGTTGACCCCAGGTACCTTCACCAGCATCGAGCAGAATATTGCCGTAATTGGGTATTTGAATGAGCGTAGCGCTAACTAAACCAGCCAATCCCTCGTGTTAGCCCAACGCATCGTAGGATACGGACTAGAGCGCAGCTGACCGTTTCGGTATTTACTGGGCATCGCGCTGCCCGTCCCGAGGGTGGTTATCGTGACATCTTGCCCACCTGACTGCGAGGAGTTCGTTGGGGCCGATCGTTGGGCGTCCTCCCGGGCGAGTTTGTACGCATCTTCCAGGGGGTGAACGTAGCTGCCAGCCTTGATGGCGTCTAAAGTAGCCTTAAAGTCGTCAGGTGGCACAATGCTAGCAGGACAGGGGTCTAGTCGAGGGTGCATGGAAATTTCGGTGTCTTGAGCGAGGATGGCGGTCTTTGGTGGAAGGCCGGGCACTGAAAAGGGGATATGTCACTTAATGATCCAAGTCCCAGAGATGATATGATCTCCTCACAGGACGACAGAGATGCGAGGGGCGTGTCGGAGTGGTGAGGGAGTTTGAATATCTCGTTGTCCAGATAGCTCAGCTCCAACTGCATCCTGGCCGAGCTTGAGTACGTGATCGAGTTGGGCGAGTAGCTTTCGCTTGAGACCATGTGCTGAAGTGGTTCAAAAGTGGTTCAAGCGGTTTCAGAGCAAGAGAAAAGTCCAGTCCGGTCAGTCGACGGCACGAAGCTCAAGAGAGAAGAAGGGGATACTGACATTTACAGCCGGGTCAAAAGATGACATCCACTGTCTGTATCGCTCGTCTTCCAGGACTCCTGGTCCGACCCGATGGATGATCGCGTGCAGCTGGACGGTGCTTCCGTAAGTCGACGGCAGAAAACGTCCGGATTCGGCTTGAGATAGGACGCTGTCGATGTAGCTCGGATCCGGAGCGTGGATGAAGAGGAATGCCTGTAAAGACGAAGTCCGCGTTAAAGCTCCAAGGCATGCCAGCGACGGAATGACCCATGGTGCTCACAGGCGGAGGGATGGACGGTCCAAGGCACATATCCGGCGTAACGACATTGCCGCTCGGTGTAGTCACGGTCTCTCCTTTGGTCAGCTTGCCGCACATGGCACCTGCGACCCCAAGCTCTTTGGCCCGTTTCGCGTCAAACTTCCCTCGAGTGGCCGGCCCTACGACGAAATACGCGAGGGTCTGAGGGGTTCCGTGGAACTTGGGGAGACGTTGATTCCATAGATGCTTGAGGTCTGATGGTACTTTCAGAAAAGACTGGGGATCAGGGTCGGTCGCTTTGTCAAGTTGCATGTCGTCGACTGGGGCAGCTGAGACCACACTGGACGCCGGTGGACGAAACATGAGGTGCAGCATTTGTTGCCGGTGTAGATGGTCTGCATCTTCCTGAGAGAGAGATTTCGATGCGATGGGTGGCGGTGGTGAGAGGTCTGCCTGGTGAGATGCAGGTGAAGTCTCGGTGCTTCGTCGTTTTGGCGACGGGGGTGGAGTCGCGGATGATGACCGCTTCCGCTTAATTGAACTTGAAGGAGAGTTGAAAGAGAGATCGTCTTCGACAGCGGCGGAGGGATAAAGGGGGATGGAGTGGACAACGATGTTTTCGTCCTGGTAGATGGGTGGCGGAGGTGCGGAGGACGAGGTGGCATCGCCTGCCGTTACCTGGTCTGGAGGTTTGTACTCATTCACATTCACTCCGAGCTCGGTTCTGTGACGGAAAATATCAGTTGTTTGTTCGATGCGAAAGGGAGATTGAGCGTGAGTTGGCCAATGTGTTGTCGGTTGACGAAGTTCAGCGGTGCTTCGGTGACAGGGACAGGAGAGACTGTGGTAGAAAAGGAGTGAAATCTCACCTTCTAGAGTAGAACCTGGTAGATGCAAGGTAATGCGTCAAACCCGGAGAACCGCAGACTGTCAGGTCCCGAGTATTCATGTCAGCGAGCGTCATAACCACTCCTACACAGTTCCATTATTGTCAGCTAAAGCACACACCTCCATACCACGAGCACGTGCGGAATACACTCACCAGGAAATCCCCCTAACTGCTCGGGATGAAGACGCGTCAGGAACGCTGCCTTAGTCTTTGAGACTGGGAAGCGTTTCTGAGTGCACGCCCGATTCGTTCCTTCGGGAATGTTGAAGATGTATTTCGCAGGGGTGTCCACTTTCAGTACGATACTTGGCTCTGTGTCTGCTGTTAAGCCGGTGATGACTCGCAGTGACCATTGTATGGGATTATGTCGAACGTTGGACGACGAAGTGGTGGCCATCGTATTAACGCGGCGGGCGAAGGATCCCTTACCGCTTCTGCATAAGATATGATTTACAAGTGAGCGGCAGCTGCGAGCAGCTGAAAATTTAATTACGGACAGCAGCTTTGAGGTATTTTAAGATTTCCCAAGAGAAAGAGCGGTTTTAGAGTCAGGAGTGGCTAAGACTGAGCGTGGGATAGTAGAAAATGGTTGGACCACGACGGACGCCACTGCCGTTTCCTCTTTCCTTTCGTTCCTCCACCTATTTTCCCTCTGAGGACCCCTTGAGGCATGCGCACGTTTCATGTGTACACATTGGGGAGCTAGACGCACAGTGGCGAGGCTGGATGAATTCGGATCGAACGGAGACAAGGAGTCTCAGAAAAACGTGGCCTGGGAGAACTTGAGGAGGGGGTACGTTTTCCCCGCCGTATTCTTCCATGATCGAGGGCACGGGGCTTCGTCTCCTCATTGCGGAGGTGCGTACACACCCCTTGGCCGGCACCGCTGCACATCCGCGCACATGGGAGCCACGAGAGTTTCCAACAGCCTTTGCACCACCCGTTTTTACCTTCTGGGATCTTCAGAGACTGGACCCTTGTTCCGTACAAATCTCCCCCCCGCAAATACTTAAGCTTCCAAAACCACCGTCTATCGATTTCTCCTCAGCTCTCTTCTCCCCTCCTCTCCCTCCTCTTAGCCCATCTAACGACCTCTCTTACGATCTTGGCTCTTGGCTCTTGACTTTATGACCACCATGCTCTCCGCAATCTTGCCTTCGCGTAGATCGACCGGGTCGACCTCCTCCTCCTCTTCGTCTGGTTCAGAGCGCTCCGTGCGGTGTCCGACTCCCAACCTCTTCCCCCCATCCATCTCCTATGGAAGTCCCACCCGCCCTAACATCGAGCTTTGCAAGCCCGTCTGGGAAGTTTCCAATACAAGCCAGTACGTCCTCTCCGATTTGTGGCGCATGCGGCGTGTGTAAAGCGTGGCTCCTGACCCAAATATTCTCTCGTTCCTCGATTTCCCTTTCTCTTCAACTTCACACCAATTTCGTATTTCTCTCTCAGAACTGTCTCAGTGACTGGTGAAATCGAGGTGGACGTGAGCATGTTCCGCAGGGGGCAAGACACCAT
>WSUD01000169.1:0-28033 GCA_019633495.1 Tulasnella sp. 427 | reverse complement strand
TCATACCGAGAAAACCAAGGCATCCGCCTGCTTTAGAAAAGGTTCTAGAATCTCCGCCTCGAACGTTTTGACTAGAGGCAACTTAGAGTTCTTGCTATGAGAGCTTGAGCAACACATCGATTTCACTCACATAAACTCTTTAGGAACATGACATTATCTGGTTGGAGATCCTCTGACTCTTCCTGTGAGATTAAGGTTGTATAGTTCTGGATCCATATCTCATTGATGCTGCTTCGAATAGCGTTCAATCCAGGTTGCGATTCCGAATCCCACACAAGAACCAACCCGGTGGACGGTGGAGGTCGATAAGCTTTCGCAACTTTGGGCCACGTAAGAAAGCCAGGTTTTTCCTTGTCCACAAATAATCTGGACATGATTTAGAGTTAATCAGTTCAAGACCCCTCGGCTCTTCGATTAAGCGTACACGTTCGAAGACCCTTCAGTGAACGGAGTTTCTAGGTCTTGTATGAACTTGCTAGGATCAGTAATCGAAACATCCTGTCGCAAAGGGTTGATCCACTGGCCGGTCCAGAGCTGAAGCGGGTTTTGACTAAAGCTACGCATCTTGACATGCAGGAGGAGCCTTGTCAAACCTCTTCAGAAGAAGTCAGGCAAGATTTGCATGAGCCGCATAATTCACTTACCGTTGAGAGTAAGCTCGAGTATCTGGCTCATCAGATGTAGCATTTTCGGATAGCAGGGCTGCCACGTTAGGTGATGGCGGATGATCTCGGCAAAGCAGGGACGAAATGAACCGAATCGCGTATTCCTTGTACCTCCGCTGCGGCATAGAAATGAGCCAGTTACCCTGACAGCTACGGTGTGCGGGACCTACTGCCGTCAGGGAAGAACGCGTGATGGCTAGTAACTCGGACGTCTAGTGATCCGGCGTTAGATGTCGGATCTTACTACGATCTTACAACTTAAATGTCGGCTCACCAGTTTTTCATGCCGTCTCCGTCGCAATTCTGCTTGGAAAGTGGTCTTAGACAAGGATTCCTCCCGATTGAGTTGCTCAAGAGTGGACGTCTTGTTCACCCGATGACCTGCAGCGCAAGCCTCTGCCAATTCGGGAAGTGGAACAAGGAAGACGGTCGTAGCAAGAGACTCCTCAGTGAGACATGACAAGACTAGGGTTAAGGTAAAGGTAAGTCTTCGTTCATTCTGGAGTTCCTATTTATTTACCGTCTGATACAATCCTTGCTACGAGCTTCTGAATAGAGGGCTGACAGGGTATGTTAGATGAAATTTGTCTGATAAGACTATTAAAAAGCCCCCACCTTCTCTTGGCTTTGGCAAGCTAGAATGCAGGAAAGGTACTCGCTCGGCCAAACTGTGGGGTAGTCCAAGCATAAGTCTTCACCAAACCTCAATTTTGTCGGTCATACTCACGATTGTAAGAGACCGACAGGACAGTCTCATCTGAGAGTGTATGCAGAGCACCTAGAGCAGAGGTTGTAAGTAAAGCACAGTGAGACGGCAGACAAAGCAGCTGCATACCTTTCTGACGATCAGAGTCGGCATCTTTGCCCTTCAGACTTTCCCGGTTGAGTTCTTCGAAGATCCTGGGAATGACCAATCTCCAAGCACGTTGGTAATGAGCCAACGCAGCTGAGAGCGTGCTTTGTGAGTATTGTCTAACTCTTCTATACGGCGATAGCGCCAGTTCAACTAGATCCAAGAGGAGTTGGTCGTCCAGCGCAGAGCGATCCCGGTAACAAGTATGTTGGAACATCCGGCTGTATCCATACAGCGCCGCCCTTTTGATCCAGACCAGTCGAGGGAAGCCACATTGTCTTGGATGCGTCTTTACGTTATCTTGAGCTGTTGTGAGCTGTTGCTTAAGGGTAGATATCGTGTTGCGCGATGACCCATAGTGGAGTAGGTAAACATTGAGAGCCCGGACAAGTTGGATGACAGCGTTAACAGCGTCGGCAGCTTCGGACTTCATCTCAACTTCGTGAGTCAAAGCGAGGAAACTTTGGTGTAAAAGTTTCCCAAAGCGCTCCCTGAGTGCCTGAACCACTTGGTAGCGCGGGTCGGCAGGATCCGACAACGCGAACGCGGCTCTTGGACGTGTAAAGGATGGACTGAGGCCTGCGACGTCGCTCTCGTCAACGCCCATGTCACCTCCGCTTTTTGCGGTCTCCATTAGCAAAGAAGAGGTGCCGCTCCACGCGGATTGTACGAGATACATCGTTCTATTCGCTCCGAATGAGCGCTCTGTCACGCTGGGACGTGAAACCATGGAAGCTTACCTGCAAAAGTCGTTTATCCAAATCCCATCTCTGTTGGTGTGAGGGGCTTGAATTAGCTCTTCCAGTTGGTCCACCATTGGACTGATGACCGTCTGTAAGATGTTGATGGCGAACTCTAGCTCCTTTGCTGAAGGGACGTGCCACTGAACCTCTACATCCTTGGGATTGCTGAATTGTATGCCCCACGAGTAGTGATGAGATCTCTCAAAGCAAGCATCATTCCACTGCCCCGGATTCACGATGCGCTGCTCCAGAGGATAGGTTCCGGTGAGAGTGGCGAGAATACCGTTCACCATCAGCCCGAAACCGCTGTATCCCCGCTCATTCCTGGCTTTTCTGAGAGTGGACATCAAGGACAATAGGTCCTCCTTGAACTCTACAAGGTCAGCACCACTGTGAGTGAGCGCCGCCTTGATCAGAGCTAGATCTAAAATAAAAGTCGTGAGCAATGGGAACTCATCGAGAATATATGAAGAAAACTTACTCCAGTGGAAAGTCGTATCAGATGGTAATGTTGCGGCTGTATTAGACGTCGTCCGGACGCTGCTTGCTCCAGCACCTAGTTCCATCTCAATCTGACGTATCGTAAAAGGAAGGAATTTGCTAATTGTTTCCTTTGGGCGCGTTCGCGCCATTAAGCTGACTAAGTCGCCGATGGACCGAACCGAATTGGTCTTTGCGTTGGTTGTGCAGTACTTGAAGACCAAGTCGAGGATCAAAGTAAAGAGCGAGTCTGAGAGGTTTGCACAAACAACATCCAGAGCCGCGTTCAGCGACGTCAGCACAACGTCTACAACCGCAACATGTAGAAACGAGACGTTAGACGAGTGTCATCCCTCAGCCGGATTCTGGAAGACAACTGACCCTCGATTTTTCCACCCGTCTTTCTGGACTTGCCGCCTTCTTCAGGAAGATTCTCGTACAAGGCGAATACGCGACGGAAAAAGCTGACCACCCAATCTGCGGGAACATCGCCGTGAGTATGCGGAAAAGACTTTACTAAACCATGACAAACCTGTGAAGCCAGCTGTGCTTTGTTTGACCAAGCCATCTTCCTCAATTTCCTCTTCCGACAACTCCTTACCGCTGAGCGGCTTCATGAACGGCGTGTCCGACCCTTCGGGCTTCAGAGCAACCTTCTCGTCGGGAGCATCGTGCACCAGCGGTACACCTCCTTCGACGTTGAGGTCGCCGATCTTGATAAATTGCAGCGTGTTCGTGATGAAGTGGGTCGTGACTATGGTTTTGACATAGTCGTTGATGTCGATGCCTGGGAGACACATTTCGAGCAAAGGGACGAGGTGTTTTTGCCCCTTGAGCCAGACGGATCGAACGGTGAGAGCGGAAGGGACCGCTGCTAGAGCACCGATTGCCGCAGTGGTGCGATGGGTCTGCCGACTACAGTTAATAAGGACTCACTTAGGAAGGCATAAGATGCTTACCTCGTTGATAGCCTCCAGGCCACTGACAGCGCGCTCCAGGAGCTGCGGCATGATCAAGTCCGGCTCTAAGGTGGAGAGGTACTTCAACGCAACTTGAGCGTATGACGTCGCAACAGGGTCCTTAGAGAACCTACAAAACGTAGTCAAATCAGATTCCAGATGAATAGGCTCCACGTTTCCGGTCAAATGCTTACATTGAAAGAAGCACGGGCGTCCGGAAGACCTGGACGAAGGACCGCTTAATCTCTAGGGTCAATCGTTGGGCCACCGGAGTCTTGCAAGATGGCAATTGCTCGTCGTTCCACCGAGTGCTGAACTCGGCGGCTATGCTTTGAACAAATGTGAGGAGCTGGAGGAAGCAAGACCATCGATGAGCATAGCTTAGACATTACGAAGGCGCCAAGCACCACGCACTTTGAGTGTCCAAGCCCCGGAGTTCGAAGGATGGAAGAACGTTTCGACACTCGTGATTAACCTGAAAAACGCTGTCACCAATCGCAAGTTGATACTATAAGCAATGTGTGCTCACCTGTCGAGGGAGTCTAGGGCCTTGGAGCCAGCTAGGAAAGTCTTCTCGGCGCTTACATCAGATTTGGCTGCCTCGCCATTAGAAAGCCGCGTTGGTCCATCAACGGACATAGAATACACGATAATCTGGGCCAAACACGCATAGCGCTGATCATTCATACATGAGCAAGAGAGGTCTGATTGGTGTTCGTGAATGGAAGTTGCGACACCGCCCTCGGAACAGCCAACCGGGATACCTTCGCGAAAACACCGATCAGTTTAAGGACTTGTCAATGACAGCACTTGGTTTAACATACTCATCGAGGACAGGCATGCTCTCATGATCATGGACCATTCGGCATCACTGTATATACCGACATCCCTCCACGCAAAACTTCCTTCGGGGCCGTACTCGCTTGCGGTCCCCGCAACGTGGGCGACGGAAAGGGAGGCAAACTGAGAGAGCATAGAGTCCTCGATCTAAGTTGTTCTCAGTAACCAGTGGGAGGTGCAGCAGTAAGATGAATGTACCGTGTAAGAATGGAATGCTTCCCAGGATTTGAACATAAAAGGCAAGTATAGGGCGGCATGAGATGCTGGTAAGAAAGCAGCCATAACCGAGAACATGGTTGATGCCGTCTGTATGGTAAAGGTTAACTCACGACCCTAGGCGTCTTCAAAAGCACTCACGTCCTGGGTCACCAAAGGCAAAAAAGTGTCAAGCATGTTCGGAATTTCGGAAGCGGCGAAATAGTCGCAACAAGCCTCCGCAAGTTCTAAGAGGACGTGGCACAGATTTCGCGATGAGCTTTTCCATGGGTTAAAGAGTGAGTTACTGAGTACGGGATGTTTCGTTATATCGACTTACTTGGTCATGACTACTCGATGGCTCGGCGATATTTCTAGCTCAACCAGCTTCCATAAACGAGCCCAAGGCAGTGTAAGTTCCTTAAGCTCTAATTTTCGCCTACTCCCAAGTCGGTTCCGGATTAATCGAATAAGCGTCGATGCAAAGAAATTAACATATCGAAACTCGAGCCACGGTATGACTATCTCGATGCAAAGGAGATCGGTTAGGACGCGTTAAAGTGAGGAGGCACTCGACTGACAAACTAGTTCCCAAAACAGTTTGGCAAGGGAAGCACGGATTTCCCGAGGGAACGGATATTTCAGCGAAAGCCAGCTAAGCAGGACATCGTCAGTGCGTTACCCTCGAACATAGCAGAGTGCATACATACGAATTAAGCGCCTTGGTCCACGTGATTAGATGGTCCCAATGACATCCCTCGGCTGCTATAAGTATTTTGCTTACGATCCTGTTGAGTTCTTTGTACATTTCTCCTGCGGATTCGCAAGCAAATGGAAGGGCAGACGTGTATCCTTCCATGATTCGTAATTGTCTCTCTTCGTCGGTTTCTGTAGCGCCCGCAGAGAGGGCGAGCTCATCCCCGAGCTCAAAATCAAAATCGTCTAGACTGTCGTACTCCATGGCTGCGGTGATGCTTCCGGTCGGAGTTGGGGTCTGGAATTGTCGTGGGACCCTGTCGATGCGCCCGCCCATGATGAGCCGGAGGTCGAGGAAGCGAAGGGGGATACTGACCAAGAAAATTGAAAAGATATCTTCTTGAAGGACCCCAAATGAATCTTTAGACTCGGTACGGAAAGACACGCAGGTTGGACTTGCGCTTCGGCACTGAGCAATTCAGTGGCGGGGAGTGGTGGTAGTGAATTCTTTGTGTTTAGACTGCGGACAGGCTGTCTTATAGAAGGATGCCAAGGTACAGGTCCGACTGCAGCCGCTGACCCGTTTATATAATTACGCGTAAACTACTGCAAACGGAGGGCGACTACAAAGATTTTTGGGCGGTAGGAAGGCTTTTGGTGGTTTGTATTCGATGTGCGGTGATTAAGGGCTATTCAAGCCGTTTCATGTCGACATCGGAGTTTTGGCAGAGGGAAGAAAAAGAGGGGGGTCATGAGAGGGCAGGGTTGGCGTATTCCATATGCGTTCGAGAGGTTGACCATTGGGATGTTGGGGGTTGTCGGCGGACAACATAGGAGTGCAACGTGGGACGGGTGGAGGTGTGGGGGTCATGATCACACTTTTAATTAAGCCGGGCCGTCGACCTCAACGCCAATGGCTGAGCCGCGGAATCGACTCCGAACGCGAAGGGGGTTTGAGGATATCAAAGATCGATTTCCTTGATATCTCCTGCTGATCCCCGAAAGGACACCTCACACCAGCTACTGGAAACAAGGAGGTCCAACCCGCGCCAGCCGCCTCCTTCTTCCTCGATTGGACGAGTAAACAACGCGTCGACGGCCACTCCCCAAGTAACCTCGACCATGGCATCCATAGGCGCACATCCGACGCCAATTAACAGCCAGGCGGATTAGCAGCCAGTATCCTCTCCTTTCCCTGCCCAACAAAAACGTCACGCCGCAGAAAGCCCAGACTAATTTCCAGGTTCGTCGCTTGCTCCCTCTTCATTGCTCTTCGCCTTCTTCCCCCCGTCTTGTTTCTCCTGTGGGCATGCTTCAGCGAAAGAGCATCGTCTCCTTTATATAGTCATGTTTCAAACCGGACTGTTCGTCCGCGCGCCACTCACAGCAGACCACCCTCAACGGGTGAAGCGGCTATTTTGCTCCACTTTACCAGTCCTGCCTTTCAATTCCTCGCTTTCAATTCCTCGCTTTCAGAGACGTCATCTTGGGACCTCTAACTGACATCCGTACTCCCCCCATCCGCAGCGTCTGCAACATTTGCGAGCCATAGGCCAGACTGAGGCCAACCCCGAAGTATTCCAGCTTATGCGCTTTATCGAGCATTTCAAACGAAGTGAGCACACCCCCATCGCCACGCAACGATCTATTTCTCAACGCTAACAATAAGTCTTCTACAGGTCAAGCTCAACAGCAGCAATAGCTGCGAATCCCACCCGCTCCCGTTCCTGTCCAACAACCTGCATCGGTCAGTGACATCGACCACCCAGCACATCCCTCAATGCCCGCTGGAGCGCCCATCCCTCCTTTCTCTCCCGAACCACCAGCGGATCCTGTCACACTCTCTCAACCTCAGCTCGACGCCCTTAAGGCACAAATTCACGCCTTCAAGCTCATTCAGCGCGGCATGCCAGTCCCTCCCGATATCTGAGACGCGGTACATACCGCTGACCGGACCGCCGATGGGATCAAGCAAGAGATTGACGGAAAGACGGTACTCGACCGTGTCGTGGATAACGCCGTTCAGAATCAAAAGGCTGAGGAGGACAGTCAAAACGAGACTCGGATCGCCTTCTCTAAAGGTCCTCGCCTCGAGGAAAAGACCGAATCCCCCGTCTACCCTCACAACGCCTACGTCCATCCACTGGAACATCTAAAGCAGAGCTCTCATCCTTCCCAACTCCACGCATCGAAACAACAGCTTTTTTCTCGTTCCATCCCTCATTCCAAAAGGTCTCGACCCGTATCCACTCCTTGCCGAGCGCAATCGCTACATTGGTTCTCGCATCGCTCAACGAATCCAAGAGCTGTCTGAGCTGATCAGCACGATGGGGCGCGGTGGCCCCAATTGACACGCACGACCTCGACGAAGATTCCGCTCTGACGAAGCAGAATCATATCGCGCCAACGGCTCATGGAAAACTCTGAGCTCTGATTGAGCTGAGAATCCTTCAGCTTCAAGATAAGCAGCGCGCCCTTCGTCAGGCGGTTGTCACCCGTCTTGGTGAGGCCACCATTCTTCCTGGCGACCGGGAGGAGGACGGGCGATTCCGCAAGCAGCACATCCGGGACGTTCGACAAACCGAGAGTCTGGAGAGATGGCAGCGCGTCGGGCGAGAAAAGAGGGTCAAGCAGAAGCATCTCGACTATCCCAAAACCATCTGCGATCACGGCAAGAGAATGCTTGACGCCAGCTGTTTGGCTCAGGGGAAATCTCTCAAACTCGCCCGAGCCGTCCTCAAGTATCACGTCGATGCCAAAAAAGGAGAGCAGAAGCGAATCGAACGAATCTCAAAAAAACGTCTTAAGGCTCTTAAGAACGACGACGACGAAGCCTATCTCAAGCTCATCGATACCGCCAAGGATACCCGTATCACTCACCTCCTTCGCCAGACGGATTCATACCTCGATTCGTTGGCGCAAGCTGTCAGAGACCAGCAGCGCGACGATCATAAGCCAGGAGGACAAATCGTCGATGGATCCGCGTTTGGTGCTAGTCGAATGGAGGGACGAGGATACCATCAACGACGGAGACGAAGAGAAGAAGAAGAAGGTCGACTATTACTCCATCGCTCATCGTATCCAGGAGAAGATTACCAGTCAGCCAAGCATCCCGTCGGTGGCACGCTCAAGGAGTATCAGCTCAAGGGTCTGCGGTGGATGGTCAGTTTGTACGACAATCGTCTCAATAGAACCTTGGCGGATGAGATGGTGAGTACTCGGTCGTCTGCATCGCTGTCCTCCCCTTCGAGTGCTTACGCTCGGCGTGTCTGCAGGTCTTGGCAAGACTATTCAGACTGTCTCCTTGATTACTTTCCTTATCGAGCACAATCACCGGCCTGGTCCTTATCTGGTTATCGTTCCTTCTGTGCTAGGGTCGTCGGACACAACCAATCACAAACCACCCCGTCTACTTTCCTATCCCTCGTCCCGTTCCCCACCTTCCACCTCCAGCGTCGGAGCCCCTCTTCTCTCGTCGCGAACTCCTGAAAAGTACCAGGGTGATGCGGTCCAAACCCCATATAAGAAAAAGTCGTCGGGCCAAATCGAAACCAACCATGAACAACCATTCCTTAATTCCGACCGCCCGCATATGCACTCTTTCCTCCCTGACGGTTTGCAACCATAACAGAAATCTGTTTGTTTGCGCCAGGAGAACGACTTAGACTCTATACAGCGCGTTATACGGGCTTCGACAGATCGGCAGCACTCCAAACTTCAAAGATGCCGTGACCACCACGGATAGATGACCAGCACGGCCAGGATGAAAACCGACCTTCGCCTCAGGAGCTCATGAATGAGCTTCAGGCAGAAGAAGATTAACCGACCGAGACGAAATATCCAGCGTCGACTGCTACTACGGGAAGGATGAGGACGCGGGGGAGAGTACTGCTGGTCGGGGCTGTAAAGTCTATGGCTTCCAAGAACGAGCGGTATGTACAAACTCAATCATAAGTGTGTGTTGTACTCCTTACCATTCTTTCTTGCTCCAGACGTTGACGTTCATTTCCCTGTCACCATCGTTACCATAACGGCAAACGGTATTACCAGGTCCCCCTCACGAACACACTCACGACTCTCGTCACCACTGGCACCATCGTGGCCACCACAAGCAGGCTCTTAAGCGATTTATCCGCTTCTTGCACTGGGACTAAAAGCGTCGAACGGCAGGAAATCACGGCGTCGTCTCAAACCTCTCCGGGACAACATTCGTCCGAGGTGACGTCGGGAGACCTCAATGGTAATGAGTTCGGAGACGACATTCGAGCGCAATACGAATCATACCACGTCGTGCAGCAGACCGGGGGGACCAACGACGGCGAGGACGCCACTTACCACACGGCGGCTGACCGCCCCGCCGCTACTCCGATGCTCTCCACTTTGGGAGCCCAGCTCCAAAAAGTCAATGCCCACCCTTTTTCAACTCCCAACTCGGCATTTCCCTCTGCAATAGTCCCAAAATCTTCGTCACCCTAGTCGCGGCTCTTCACAGGAACAAAGGCTCTCGCCGGTGCGGGTCAGAGCAAGATCCCGTTCCCCCACCGCGACCTTCGGCCCTCTATGCGCTTCTTGGCAACCAAAGTTAGGCTCCCCAATCCTTCTCTCCAAAGTGTCGCACACAAGCTCTGCGAGGACGGCTCGAAAGGCGGCCCACGTGGATGCAAAGGTCCTTCGCATCCCAGTTTTCCACACCGAAACGGTCACCATTCAAAACGGATCAACCTTGAATAGCTGGGTACTCATCTCCTTTCCCCTCTTATTTAGGCCAGGACATCCGCCAGCAACCCGGTTCCGTCGCGAAATTTCGTTGCGACTAGATCTTCACCATATCGATTCGCTGGGCGAAGGCGAGTGGGCTCCCGGATACCACCACCCACGCCATTGACTTTGGTACCGATTGGTTGAGCAAGAACGTCGGTCGTCTTCAAGCCTGGATCGGTCCACGGCGTCCGGCAAGTCGTCGGCATCGCAGCGGCCAATCCAGTCTTCCCTATCGTCCGTCGGTAGACCGGTGATCGCGCCTCTGAAGACTCCGACCAATCTATCCTCGCATCTACAGCTCCATCCTTCAGCAACCTATCCGACTCCGGTTCCGGTGGTTCCGAGGACGTCCGGCCTTACATCTGAGGTGATTAGGCGCTGGCTTACGGAGTGCAGCGCGAGCCCTTTGACGGCGTGCCCTATACTTCCTACATTGCGGTTGCTGCGGAAGCCCACACCTCGCGGAGCATCAACGGGATCACCTACATCGCTCCCGGTACCGACAACCGCAAGTGGGAGGGACCTGCGTCAAGGAAACCAGAGGCGTCCTCACCGTCCGCTCGGAGCTAGAAGCCCATCCACAAGGTCGCCGCCCGCGGCGTCAAGCTGTGGAACGAGCTTGACAACACAACGTGCAAAATGCCCAAGGAGAAGCGCGGCGCGTGTTCGGCGCAGAACCGCGATTTCGGTCATTGAGAAGCTGGACAGGACTTCTCCAAGGTGCGGTTTGGGCGGAAGAAGGACGGAAGAGTCGTTATCTGCACCTATCTCTTCCGTTCTTGCGTCACAATCAAGCAAGGCATCGATTCCATGACTTACTCGATCGCTGCGACTGCTCCTCCTCTCGCCTCCTGGCTCAACCCCTTCTCTGGCCCTGCTCTTTCGTGGCTTTGCGGTCTCTTCACAACTTGCCATCGTTCAATACAACGCTTACTCGTCAACCCTCTACAACGCTTACTCTCTCCCCGCCAAGACCGAGTCCTCATAGTCATGACCAAGGCTGGTTCCCCTGCGTCCGTTGTTATCAAGGGTAGCGCTCGATCGTGCGGTCCTCATCAGGCTAACTTCGAAGCCGTTCGCGTCCCGGACGGCGCGCCCACCAAGAGGATCACCGTCGCCATATCCAAAGAACGCATTGGATCGTCCATTCCGCTCGAACTCGGTCTCTTATATCATCGTAACATGGGCTTCGCCCCGATCCATGAAGTTGCGGAAAGCCGCGACACCGCATCGAGGGGTTCCTCTGGAAGCTCTGGCTCGGTGATTCGGAGACCATTACCTCGCCCAATCTCCGCAACACGTTCACTAGACCCGACGTTCCGATTGGAGAGGCGGACATACAGCACTTCTGCGCCGTGGTCGACAATAATGGAGAGTCGTTCAAGGGTGTCCAGGCCGACAAGAAACACCAATGAACTCCGCTATTGTCACCAGCTGGCGGGTAAGCTCATTTGCACTCATTTTTATAGCACCAGCGAGAGCTCATGGAGATATGATGTGTAGGCTATCAAGAGGCGGTTTTCCCCAGCGACGTCCACGGCGACCTTACCCAGTTCACCTCTCGAACGGCTTCAAGATGGCTCCGGAACGTCGACCTCCATCGAGCCCTCCGTCGTCCTTTATCGCCCACACTGCGCAAAACATCATCGTGGGCGACGCGCAGTATTGACCGCTTCATTGCAACGCTTCACCACGACTTTCTTCGCATCCAACAAACCGAAATCTACAACCTCACCGCGACTTTTGACGCCGACATCTGCAAAAAGTCCTCACTTCCCACTTCCTCGGCCTTTTCACCCTCGAGGCCGCCGTCCCAGCCGCTCAGGTACTAGAATACCTTCTTCCGCTCTTTTTGCAGTTGCAGCGAAAGGCGACGCCGAGGTATTTGCCATCTTCGGCGGTCAGGGCACCAACGAGGTCTATGTCGACGAATTACAGGGTCTTTACGACATTTACAAACCGTATATTGCCGATCTCACCTCAAAAGTCATCAACAAGGTCCTCGTTCCTCTCGCCCAACAAACGGACCTGGCTGGTCAGTCGTACTACGCTCACGACTCGGACGTGGCTTCTTGGCTCGACGGCTCGGTCGAACGGCCGCCTCTCGACTACTTCGTCTCGGTCCTCCTCTCGCTCCCCTTGATCAGCCTCACCCGGCTCGTTCATTACCTCGTCACCCTTTGCGTAGCCAACGTGACCCCTGGCGAGTTCTGCTCGCGACTTAACGGCACGACGGGCCATTCCCAAGGTCTTACCTCGGCCGTTGCGATCACTGCGTCCGATTCGTTCGACTCTCTCACCGCCAACATCCTCAAGGCCATCAAATAGCTCTTCTACTGCGGTCTCCGTGGTCAAGAGGCCTTTCCGATCCTCTCTGTCGAGCCTTCGATCGTGTCCGACGCCATCGACGGAGGTGAAGGACAACCCCTCCCCCATGCTCAACGTCGCCGGTCTTCCTTTCTCCACTCTGGAAGCCCAGCTCAAGAAAGGTTAACGCCCACCTCCCTTCCAATCCCAACTCGGCATCTCTCTTTACAATGGTCCCAAATTTTCGTCGCCACCGGCCCGATTCGGGCGCTCTATGGCCGCGTCACGGCGCTTCGCAAGGTCAAGGATCCCGCCGGTGCTGATCAAAAGCAAGATCCCGTTCTCCCAGCGCAAGGCCGTGTTTTCCGTGCGCTTCTTGGCTGTCAACGTACCCTACCACGGTCCTTATCTCCAAAGCGCCACCCAGAAGCTCTGTGAAGGGCGACTTGAAGGGCGACGCACTCTGGGACGCCCAGGACCTCCAGATCCCATCTCTCACACCGAAAACGGTAAGTGTACAAAACGAATTAACCCCGTACCAAGCATGGCGGTTTCCTGATTGCTTTTCCTTTTTAGGCCAGAACATCCGCTAGCGACCCGGGTCCATCGCAAAATCGCTTTGCGACCAGATCCTCACCATGCCAATTCACGGGCAAAAGCGACTGGATTCCCCCGATACCGTCACCCACGCGATCGACTTTGGTCCAGGTGGATTGAGCGGGATCGACGGTCTGACCACGAGGAACCTTGAAGGTCGCGGCGTTCGCATCCTCATCATCGGCGAAAAGGGTAAGACGCCGCGGAAATTTACGACGTCACGAACATCGGGACGGAAAAATGGTGGGAGAGGGTGTTCCAACTAGTGTTGGTAAAGACGAGGTATGGGAAATGCGGTTACGAGATCTGATCTTTGGGTTTTCTGACTGTGGCTTTCGTTTACAGCCATGGCAAAATCCGCATCGACTCGCCAGACCCAATCATGGTCGCTGGTATGACGCCGACCACCGTCAAGGCTGGATCCGTCCCCGCGGTCCTCGTAGCGGGCCAGCATATCGAACTCGCTGGTGGAGGTCACTACAACACGAAAGCGTTCCGAGCCAAAGTTGTCAAGATACAGTCCAAGGCCCCCATCGGATTCGGCATCACCCCCAACGCGCTGTATATCAACCAACGCCAACTCGGCTTCGAGCTCCCTCTCTGGTAAGAGCTCAAGTGCGAAGGTCTGCCCATCGAAGGGTTCTGCGTCGCTGCTGGTATCCTCAGTACCGAAAAGGCTGGGATCATTGGCGCCTTGCAAGCTGTTGGAACCAAGCACATCGCCTTCAAGCCCGGATTGGACGACGGTATCCGCCAAGTTGTTACCTTCGCAGCAGCCAACCCAACCTTCCCCATCATCTGCCAGTGGACGGGTGGTCGCGCCGGTGGCCATCACTCCTACGAAGACTTCCACCAGCCTATCCTCGCCACCTACGGCTCAATCTGCCAACAATCCAACATCTCCCTCGTCGCCGGCTCCAGCTTCGGTGACTCCGAGGACGTCTGGCCCTACATCTCTGGTGACTGGGGAGTGCAGCGCATGCCGTTCCACGGCGTGCTCTAACCCTCCCGCGTCATGGTCGCCGCGGAAGCCCAGACTTCTCTAAGCGTCAACAAGCTCATCTGAGCCGCTCCCGGCGTCGAGGACAGCAAGTGGGAGGGCACGTACGTCAAAGGAACCACACAGTCCGCTCGGAATTCGGTGAGCGCATCCACAAGGTCGCCACCTGCGGCGTCAAGCTGTGGAAGGAGTTTGACGACACCGTGTTCAACATGCCCAAGGAGAAGCGCACGGTGTGGCTGACGCATAACTGCGATTCGATCATCGAGAAGCTGAACAAGGACTTCTCCAAGCCGTGGTTCGGTTGGAAGAGGACCGGTCGGTCGTACCCGACATCGGGGACATGACTTACGAGGAAGTCGTTCTCCGCATGGTTCGCCTAATGTACGTTGCTCATGAACAGCGTCGGGTCGACATTTCGCTGCGAAACCTCACAGGAGACTGGCTCCGTGTGTTGGGGAGTCTTTCGCTGGTGTCGATGGTACAAAGTCCAAGGCGTCCGTCCTGCAGTCGTACACCAGCCTCGCCGACCCCGCCGAGGTGATCAAGCCGTTCCTCGAGACCTACGCCGCCGCCTCCGTCCCACGCGTCGCGTGCGAGGACAAGGCGTACTTCCTCGCCATCGCTTATCGTCCCGGTCAGAAGCCCCTTCTGTTCATCCCTGTCCTTGACCCGAGCTTCGAAGTTTGGCTCAAGAAGGTATGGCAGCTTGTTACGTCGTGAAATTCTCGATGTACTAACGTGTGGTCATTTATAGGGCTCTCTTTGGCTGCTGAAGACATCGAGGCCGTGTTCGACCAAAATCCCCAGCGTGTCTGCATCCTCCAAGGTCCCATCGCCACTAAGCACTACTCTCGCGTCGACGAACCGATCTCCGAACTTCTTGGCACCATCGAATCCGACCTCGTCAAGCGTATTCTCAAGAGGTACCGCCCCGG
The DNA here is from genome assembly GCA_019633495.1 of Tulasnella sp. 427. Classification (NCBI taxonomy): domain Eukaryota; kingdom Fungi; phylum Basidiomycota; class Agaricomycetes; order Cantharellales; family Tulasnellaceae; genus Tulasnella; species Tulasnella sp. 427. The sequence continues at coordinate 12,999 of WSUD01000169.1, read as the reverse complement.
AGACGAGAGCAAGGTCCCGACCCTCGACTACATCGGCGCTCTGCCGTAGGCGATCTTCCCCGCTAACGTCGATGGGGACCTTCTCAAGTTGGTCCACCTCTCGAACGGCTTCAGGATGATTCCGGGAGTTCGTCCTTTGAAAGTCGGCGACATCTGCACTTCCGAGGCCAAGGTCGTCTCCATTATCAATAATGACCGCGGCAAGTCTGCCAAAGTCAAGGTACCTATCCTGCGAGGCGGTCGACCCATCATCGAAGTCACTTCCGCCTTCTTGTACCGCAGCTCGTTCACGGGCTACCAGAACACGTTCGAGATTGCCGAAAAGGTTCCCTATGCCGTCGACATTAATTCGAAGGCCGAGATCGCCGTTCTAGCGGATAAGGAATGGTATTCCTGGTCTGATAGCACCAAGCCGCTCCTCGCCGGCACTCGTCTCTTCTTCCATACGGAGTCGGAGTAGCGCTACAAGGACAAGGCCACTTACTCGGAGATCTCGGTCACTGGTAAGATCTTCGTCCGCGACCAGCTCAAGCAGCTCGTGCCCGTCGGCACCATCGACTACAGTCACAGCTTCTCGCACGGCAACCCTGTCCTCGCCTTCCTCCAACGTCGCAGTGCTCCGGACGTCGTCTCTTCCCAATTTTGAAAACGGCGGCTACTCCCTTACCTCGTCCAAAGTTCCTTCCACCTTCCTCGCCCCGGCTACCAACCAGCCGTACTCCAAGATCTCGGGCGACTTCGACCCCATCCACATCAACCCTTACTTCTCCGACACGCATCCTTCCCAGGGACCATCGCTCATGGCATGCGGTCGAACTCCGCGACTCGCAAGTATGTAGACAACGTCGCTGCTGAAGGTCGTCCTGACCAAGTTTTCTCGTGAGCAATGTCTATTCGAGACCTATACGTTTACCGAACATCTCGTAGTACGTAAGACGTTCACTTTGTCAGCGTGGTTGCTCCTGGTGACCGCTTGGAGCACAAACTCAAGCACGTCGGCGAGCAACGGCAAGAATGGGATCTTCGTATAGGCCATCAATCAACGCGTCGAGAAGGTCATCTCGGGAACTGCCGCGATCCCTCAAGCTTCTGTTATCTTCGTCTTCACCGGTCAGGGCTCCCAAGGTGGTACGAAGGATTAGGTCATTAGTTCACGTTACATGGTCATGACACATGACGCGATAGGCAAGGACGGCATCGTCAAAACTCCCCCTGTCTTCGCCAACATCGACATCAGGCTCCTCGCTACCCTTTCAGCCATCCCAATGGCCTTCTATTGCAACTCAAATCGCTCATTCGCTCTCGTCGTCGCTTAAAAAGCTGCGTTCGAAGACATCCGCTCAGGGGGACTGGTTCCACCAGGTTGTGCCATCGCTCGTCACTCCCTCGGCAAGTACTCCGCTCTTGCTTCTAAGCCCCATCCAATTTGTCTATCGTGCAGGTCCTACTCTCTTAACTTCGCTACTAAGTATTACCTCCCTCCCTCACTCGCCTGTCTTAAATCCGCCGGTCGCGCTAAAGCTACGACCACCGTCTTCAGCCGCGCGTACTGCTCTGTAGTCTCGGTCGACTTCGGCCAACCTGCTCGATCCGTTCCAGCGTTCCTCTACCTTCGGTAACCACGCTCGACCTCGACCTCTCACCCTTCTCTAACTTCACCGAATTCAACCGCAAACGCCGCGAATCTCCATCCCCCCACCACCTCGGCACGTCGGCACCACGCTCGACGCTCGTCCACCCACCGCAAGCCTCCGCTTGACAACGACCGTCTTACCCGAGCCAACGACACCCCCTTCAACGGCTTGCACGCATGCGATAAGTATATTTAATCTGGTTATTTTCTTCCAAGGGGCCGCCGACCTCGCATCTCGCCTCTGCTGTATCTCTCGCTATATGAAAAAGTTCAATGAGAAACCCACACTTCACATGACCTGATCACCATAGCTCGATTCGTTCGTAGTGAACTGAGTACGGATACAGTGAGATTCCTCAGATATCAGAAGCCAATGGAAGAGAACGAATAATTATAAGAAGAGGAAAAAAAGGCCATTGAGCTCTTTCTAGCCATAAGGAAGCTCAAAGAAGAGTTGGAAGCAGATCTTCGGGCCCAAATAGATTAAATCAAGTCCGTCGGCGTGTCAGCTGCGGAGACAATTGACGAGGTGTTTGCAATCAATTTGTACGACAGTACGCGCTCGATGACTAACACCGTCGTGTACGTAGGTCGTCGCGGGAGTAAAGCGCAAGCACCACGTCTCGGACGAAGAAGACACGACAGAGCGAGCCCGCTCTCCCTCTGACGCAACGTCGATGTCGCCTGAACCTGAGCCACACCCCGAAGCGGAGACAATCGAAACGATGACCGACAACGTTATCGAGGCCTTGTCCAATAATCGCTTAGAATGGGAGAATGACGGCTCCCTGGCACTCGAGTCGCCTCGGAAACGCCATAAGCTCGGCGTGAAAGAAGATGAAGGTCCTCGGGCAGGCAGATTGCTGGGCACTTTGGCTGCATCGACTGTTGCAGTTTGTTGGACACTCGGCAAGATCGAGGAAATGGCTAGCCTGGGGGCGACTTCTGAAACGTACGATACAATAAAGTGCGTTTGGGACACAAGGTATTGTAGATAACTTAGAGGCGGTAGAAGAGCGGGGAAAGAAGAAGTGGAAAAGCAAGTAGGGTCCCAACCAACATTAAACAAACAAATGGGGCGAGCTTATAGAAATCACAAGGACACTTCCACTTCCTAGAAAGCGGTCGAGAGAAGAGGGCTGAACGCAGCAGACAATCGAGTGAGACAGCAAGGAGGTGAGAGGAAATGGAAAGACGATGGACACAGAAGAAGAGGGAGACTCATAAGAAGTTCTATACATTAAACGTGGGAAGAGTAATGAGATTCAGGAAGAAAAAAAAACAGGAAGAAACCAAGCCCATTAAACTATCACTAAAGCCGCTCGAACCAATCGAGAAGGCGGCGGAACAGCGGAGGCGCAGCTCTCTGGGCGAGAAGAAGGATAAAGAGCGGGCAAGAGCTTACGAGGGATATGCCAGTTTCAGCAGCGACCTCGGCAATCTCAGCAGCACCGGCAGCCTCAGCGACCGCGGGGGCAGCGGCGGCATCAGCCTCGACTTTCTTGAGCTCCAGAGCAGCCAGGCGTACAGCCCAGACGACTGAGCAGATGATCGCCGCATCGACAGCGATGATCCATTCGATGGGACCACGGCCTTCCGTCTTGCGAGTCTTTCCGCCGTTCTTGTCAAGGTCTAGTTCCTCGTCCTCGACATTGACGATGGTCTCGGCAACGGGCTTCGGCTATCGGATGCCGCGGCGGGATTCATTTGGTACAGAGCAACAAGGCCGTGGCGGGCACATTGGCTGATGATGGAACGATTCGCGATCAGAGATCGCGCAACAGGAATAGGCAACGTCGGCATCGACACGTACTTGCAAGTTCGGCGACCTTCAGGAAGTTCGTGATCGCGATGATGAGGGGCTCTTTGACGGCAGGCGATCTGCAATGACATTTCAGCACTCCAATTTCAGCCCAGTGCGGTAAAAGTCGATTCACCTTGCGTTGCCTGCAGAAAGCACAAGTGCTTCCTCTCCATAATCATCACAGCAGCAGCGACAGCTGCCGCGTCCGCTGCTCTTCTCTCCGCCGCCAAATCCTTGCCCTCGTTCTCGAGATTCGAGAATCCGATTGTTTGATGCTGGAGGGGGCCCGGGTTGCCTGGAGCCAAGGGCGGAACAAGGTGATAGGAGCGATTGTCGCGACAGCGCCCTTGAGTCTCATGATGATCGTGCTCCGCAAAATGGGAGGAAGATTGCTTCAGCGGGTGGTCCCGGGTTGGCGTGCTGTGAGGCCGAGGAACTAAACGGAGTTATCCGATTAGGTCACCAAAGCTCAGGAGACAAACAAACAATAGTTAGTAATCAGAACGCACGGATACACTCGTTAGATACCTCGACCCACGGTTTCCTCTCCTTTTTCTTTTCTTTTTCTTAACTCTTACTCTGTATTCGATACTCGACTACAACACAAACTAAGGTTTCGACAGTCATCTCGACTGCACAGAAAGAACGTTCAGCGAGGCCAAAGATTCCGTCAACGATCTCACACGTGCGCAGTCACGCCTGCATTACATCGAGGCGTGAGATGTTCGATTCACATCTGGCCACCGCCAAAGCCCAAAACCTGTCCTGACACCACCATGTCTGACCCACCTCGTCCCCCCTCCCTCTCTCCCTTGCGTGATAAAGGGCGAGCCATTAGCCATAGCTGCTCTCCTGTCAGAATTGCCCCTTTCTTTGCATGGCACAAAGCTCAACAAGTACAAGAATACGGTTACCAGGACGACATCCACCGGCTTGTCAGTTTCGAGGACCCAAAGGCCCTGCTCAAATTTCTTGACCTCCCGACCGGTTCCGTGGTGCCAGCACTTCCAACCCTGGACTGTGGCTCCCATTTGAGTCAGGAGCGATTCAATGAATTCGCAAACGCCATATCAGACATCGTTCAAAGGTGTAAGCACTTGCTGTTCCCCGTAGCTTTGCTTGGTACTGAACTTGGGAGCTTACAGCTTTAGGATATCCATACGGGCTGCTTTTCAAGATGACAGGAAACAAAGCACCGTGCGAACATGTCACTGATACTAAATGTCGACCTGATATCGTGGCCGTCTTCGAGGGTGAATCCGACGACGATGGTACGATCTATTGGCCGTCCATCTGTATATCCGGCGAATACGCATCCAAAGGGAAGACTCCGAAGGAGCAGGAGATACAAGCAGTTTCATACTTGCACTACCTCCTCCTGGCGCGACCCGACCTGTACGTAGCTCAGGGGATGCTCGTTTCGGACAAACGCATCGTGTTCCTATTCGGCATTGGCGGTCGTGGAGTTCGCAGCTTCGAAGTGGGCGTGGACGACAGTAGCCTTTCCGAGCTTTTGTTTGCTTTCATCTATCGCATCTATCAGCCCGGCGACTTTAGAGACCCATCGTACCAGATGGATCCTATCATCGCGAACGGCCCCGCAACATGGACCATCACTCTCGCAGTCAAGTCTCAGGATGGTAACGAACAGGACGTCGTTTGCCCAGATTTCCTACCACTCTACGCGAGTAGTCCCTTTCAAACTCGTACTCACGTATTCGCGAATTCAAGCGCAGAGGTCACCGTTCACGGCAAAAAACTCAGTGTTATCAAAGACCAGCTTTGCGGAATCAAAAACCGATTCTCCGAGCACACCATTTTCCAGCGTATCCATAATCCTGAGAGAGTCCCCGGGGTCGTCGAGAGTGTCTATCACGACTTGATATACCCTCCTCCTCGATTTGGTGTCGGCAGAATCAAGCACCGCCATGGACTACGGCAAGTAGGGTTGTCTTTCACAAGCATTCCGACAACGAGGGAGATGTTAAAAGTAGCATTCGATGTTATCGAAGGTAGCGCAGTTACTGTCAACGTGGCGACATTTACTGATGCGTTTGCAGTACTACGATTCCTAAGGTTTAAACGAAACATCCTTCATCGCGACATCAGTGCAGGGAACGTCATGTATGCACCTACTGGTGAACATGAGGATGAGTGCGAGGCCTCAACACTGGTCGGCGGCCATACTCCTGTTTTTGTTGAGCAAATCCTTGGAGAGAGGTATGTACCTAGTATCCCGAACAGCCGGCGGTGACTCATTGCAACCGGAACGCAGTGGCAATCATCGAAGAACATCGGCTCTCCTCATCGATTTCAACCATGCCGAAGACCTTGCTGACAAGGAAGGACCCGAGTATGAGCGCGTAATGAGAACCGTGAGTTTTGTCGTATATCCTCATAGTGATCCAGCTCTGACCAACCTGTTACAGGGGACCCCTGTCTTCATGGCTAGAGCAGTAGAGATTGGGGTACCAGTCCGTCCTGCCATAATCAATCGGCAGCAGTTCCTAGCTGCGATTCCCCCAAGTCCTGACCCATACACCAAATACCACGGCGACAGAGTTAAGAGGTTTCCTGAAGGACCGGACATCGCACGTCCAAGCATCAAGACAACGGTTCATCGCTCTTTGAGGCAGGAACTTGACCACGATATCGAGTCCGTCTTCTGGCTCATGCTATACTGGGCTGTAACTTCCCAGCCCGTACTTGAGGCGACCGAGTATATTGCGCGTGCCACATGGGAAGGTTTGGTCAATGGAGTTGAAGGGCGTGGGGCTCTGCTTTTTAACGTTTACAGCCAGAACTTAGAGGCACGTTCCCTCCATTCGACTCTCAATCCTCTTCTTCCCCTATTGTCACAACTCGCCGAAATTCTCGTATCGGTCGACAGGCATTGGCTTGATGATGGAGAAATCCGAAACGACCCGGAGTATTCGGCTGAAGCTTTCCAACGTCTAATCCTCCAATTCATCCTCGAAAACTCCAAGAACGCTTTCATAGATGCGGTGATCGACACCAGTAGCCGTCAACTCGATCCGAAGACCAAAGAAGTACCTCGGACTGGTACAAAGAACCAGATTTTACATGCTTCGAGCCAGCAGAAACGCCAATGCCCTTCGGCTGAACAATCCGATGCTAAACGGTTACGCATGAACCAGGAGCCTAAGGTGTGTTCTTGGTCCGCCTCTTTCATTCTCAGGTTCCGTGGTCTGACGCTGGAGTCATAGACCAGTTCGAACGACCAGAATTGACACCGGAGGAGACATAGGAGAGAAAGTCCATCTTGACAAGACCAATCTGTATTACCATTCGTGAAACCCGTCTTCCGATTACCCGCCACTTTTCTCTTTCTCTTTTTTTGCTTTGTCTTTGCTGTAGCTCAATTGAAGTACTTTGTTTTCCCGAACTGTGGCGCTTTTCCCCCAGTGTTTATCCATATGAACCTTAACCGTTGCACATTTGATCTGCCTACCAACGTGAATTTTACTCCGGTTTCAAAACTCTCTGACTCTAGAAACGCCCTCGACGCATTAGGGCAATAGTACTACGTGGCTACATGCAATTGTATGAAGCCTTCTGTTTGACCGATGCGATTTCTTTGAGAGAGTGTTTATGGCCTAAGTAACATCAAGCTCAGGCTCCACTGCTGGAGATCTGAAATTGGCAAGTCAACAGTAGACATCGGCATCCCGTGATATACTATCGTATACCCGTAGTGAGACCCTTATGTACGCAAAATATGTGTATCACTTATACGATGCGATAGCCTGGCAATCATACTGTAGATCCCATCCCGTCCCGAAGGACCGCACTATGTGACCCTGTCATCTAGAAGAATCGTAGTCCTTCCTATCTGAAAATAGTCGGGCGAAGGACGAGAGTCCCGGAGGCCAGCAGACCTAACCGAAGGACTCGAGGCTGAAGTCAATGAACATCAAATATGTTCGTCAAGCAACCCATACAGAAGAGGAAGTAACCAACCCTCGCCACGACCTTGAGTGCCGTTGCAAGTGACGCTGAAGCCTGAGCGACTTAAGCTTTCCAATCGCAAGTTGGTGGAAAGTCAGACATTTGCTTCCATCTCACGCAGTTTCAATCGAGTCTGACCGCCACCAGCCTCTTGACATTCAGGACAGCTTGACCACCGGCAAATTCACAGCTACAGATGATCGTATTCACTATACTACTACGAGTGCTTGTACCGCTTTTCCCATGCACCACTAGCGCAGTGGACTTCGACCCAGGCGACAGGTGGTTGAGCGGATTTGGTCGTACGCTAACCTCGATTCCCCACCGAGGTGATCAAGTGGTTCTTCGAGACGTACCCTGCTCCTTCCGCCTACTCGTCGCATACGCGGACAAGGACAAAGGCGTACCTCTCTCCATCGCTAACCTTCCAGCTCAGGAGCCAGCAGATCCCTTTATTCCGGTATGGCTACTACTAACGTCATAGATGCTCTTTCGGCTGAATGGACGGTAATTTGCAGGACTCTCTTTATGCTGCTTGAAGACATCGAGCCCCTGTTTGACCAGGCTCTTGGTCAATGAACCGACCTCCAAAGTTCTTTGGCATCGCCGAAGCCGAGTAGTCAACCTTGAGGAATATTAGGTGAAAAGCAAGGCCCCCACCCTCGACCATATTGCTCCGTTCGCCCGCATTACTCCGTATCTGGCGTTCCCTTTCAGCAGGACGGCGACTCTTTGACATAACCCTATCGCTTCGGCCGTTCCTCCTCTCCACGACTGCTGAACCACATACCAGACCCTGCTCTTCATGGCTCCGCGCTCCCCTCACCTCTCGCACCATCGTTCAAGGCACCATTTATCTCAACGACTCGCCATAACGACTCTTCTCTCGCGCAACCCGCATCATAGTCGCTGCAGAAGCCCCTCGCTGGGCGTCGAGAAGCTCGTTAGCGCCGCTGCTTCCGTCGATGGCAGCAGGTGGGACGGACCTATGTCAAGGGAACCGGTGGCATCCCACCGTCCACTCGGAACTCGGCGCACCCATCCACACGTTCTACCCCGCGATCCACAAGGTCACCCGCGGCGTCAAGGTATGAAAAGAGTTCAACAATACGGTGTTCAACGTGCCTAAGGAGAAGCGCGGCGTGGTTGACGCAGATCCGGTCATCGAGAAGCTGTCGAAGAACGACTCCTCGCTGGTTCGGGTGGAAGGACAGCAGCGTCGTGCCGGACACCAGGGAACATGACGTAGGGCAAGTCGCCCCCGCATCATTCGCCTGATGGTTTCCGTAGCTCGAACAGCTTCGGGTCGATATCCTGCTGCAAAAGCTCACAGGAGACTGGCTCAGTCACGCCGAGGAGCGTTGTGCGGGTGTCGACGGCACAAAGTTTTCAGCGTTTGCGTCCGTCCTGCAGTCGCACACTAGCCTCGACTCCCCCGCCGAGGCGATCAAGTCATTCTTTGAGACTTACCCCACCGCCTCCGCCCAACTCGTCGCGCACTAGGACAAGGCGTACTTCCCCAAAAAGGCCAAGTCCTCATCGCCACGTCCAAGGGTGCCCGCGCATCCATCTTCAGCAAAGGCAGCGCTCAATCGTATGGTCTTCATCAAGTGACTTCGAAGCCGTTCGCATCTCGTACGGCGCGTCCACCCAGTTCACAACAGTCGTCTCCGAAGAATGCACTGGCTCGTTCATCCCGCTCGAACTCAGCTTCTTGTGCTGCCCTGACGTCGGCTTCGTCCTTACCCACGAAGTCGCCAAAGGCCCCAACACCCATCAAAAAGCTCTACTGCAAGCTCTCCAATCTCCGCGACACGTTCACTGGACCCGGGATCGCGATCACGGAGGGCGGGTATTCGACACTTCTCCGCCGCGGTCAGCAACGATGAAGAGTCGTTCAAGGGCGTCTGCACTGACGAGCTTCTAGCACGGATCGATTACGCCATTGTCACCTGCTGGCAGGTGCGCTCATTTGCACGAAGTTTTGTCTTACCGGGGAGCGCTAATGGAGACTTCAACGCGCAGGCGATCATGAAGCGCCGACGTCGACGGTGATCTTCTCAAGTTGGTCCACCTCTCTAACGACTTCAAGATGGCTCCGTGAATTTGTCCTTTGAAGGCCGGCAACGTCTGCACTTCAAGACTAAGGTCATTTCCATCATCTTCAACAACAACGGCGAATCGTCAAATTTCTTGTACCGCAACTCATTCACGGACTGCCGGAACACGTTCGAGATTGTCGAAGAGGTTCCCTATGCCGTCGACATCAACTCCGATGCCCGAGAGGTCGCCGTTCTCGCGGATAAGGAATAATACTCCTGGTCCAATAGCACCAAGCCGCTCCTCCCCGGCGCTCGCGTCTTCTGTTCCAGACAGCTCTTGCCCGTCGCCGTCGCCGACTACAGCCATGGCTCCTCGCACGGCAACCTGTCCTCGCCTTCTTCCAACGCTGCGGTGTTCCGCATCGTCAAAGTTCCGTCCACCTTCCTCGCTCCCGCTACCAACGAGCGGTACCCCAAGACTTCAACCCTATCCACATCAATCTTTACTTTTCCGACTATGCATCTCTTGCCGCCACTATCACCCATGGCATGTGGTCGAGCTCCGCGACTCGCAAGTATGTCGGGAACGTCGCTGCGGAAGGTCGTCCTGAGCGAGTTGTTTCGTGAGAACAATCCATTCGAGACCTAAACGTTTACTGACCATCTTCCGTTAGGTGCAATGTTGACTTTGTCGGCAGGCTCTGCCCGGTGGCCGCATGGAAGTCGAACTCGGCCGACCTCGGCAAGGTTTGTGTTTCACTTGACCTCACTCGATTCGTTGTGCTGAGTTCTCACCCAACTTAGCTCACGCAAACGATTCAGACTCCGGAACGCAGTCAAATCGCCGCCGGAGATCACCGAAGCCCAGAAGAACCTCATCAAATGCCTGGACGGACAGCGTCGTCCGATCCGCCCACAGGGCACCTGCTTCCGACGTCCAACTTACCGTATCCTTGTTCCTCATGACCGAAAATCCTCCTTCCAGTTATCAGCCAGCAAGTCACGAGCGTCGCATCCGCCGCTTCCGACATAACTCCACTCAATCTCAAACACAAAGTCGGCACCATCTGGGAGTACAGTTTCAATCTCACCGGTGCCTACTTCAACACTCTGAATGAAGCCGCTGCATCTGGAAGTATGTTCGAAGGCAAGAATTGCCTTGGCGGCCGATTACGGTAACGGTTCCATTGGCGTTGAATCTTGAAGGGTCTTCCTCACCCATCGCCTTGACGACTTCTTGATACAGCCGACAAACTGCGGTCGATGACATCAAGGGAGAGGTTTTGAATAACCTCTTCCTCGGCTTGGACTAACTTTTCTCTCTTAGATAGGTTCCAGTACACCCCATCCGCGTGCCGACACCTGCCATCGACCCGACAACCGGCCGACACGCCGTCCAGGAAGCCAACGACAACGCGAGACACCTCAGGTATGCAGTCTCAATTCATCTACTTTAGTTTAATCAATTTCTGTTAGGTCCGACTTAGGCGAGTTCCGCCTATCCTCGCAGCCAACATCCTACGTGTACACGAGAATGTCGTCGACGGCGCCGTTGACACCAAAAAGGTGAAATTCTATCGTACAGGTCCGAGCCCGCTTACTCGTCTCTGGCCACCCCGCTCGGCCATTCCGAACCACGCTCAACTTCGTCCATCGCTGGTAAACTCTCTCATCCTTCAATCTTCCGGGTTGTCGATCATCCACGTCACCACTTGCCTCCGTCGTTCGATTAAATCACCGCCCCAACACTTTTCGGCCCAGCTCTATTATCCATCGGCTCGTCGATCTCATCTTTCTTTTCCATATGTCTACACCTCTCCTCCCGACAACACCTCGCCTCCTCTTCTGCCTTTTCTCGATCGCATACAACTACATGTCTTTCTCGGGGCGAGGTTGACTGGAAGCAACCTCACCATCTCTTTTCTTCTTTCCTGGCCATCTATTCCTGTCCGATCTGCCTTTTCAGAGTACTTCACACCCGAAGTCTAGTCCACGACCGCCGACTCCACATCACGGTACATCGCTCACTAGCCTTCAGCCCATTGACGCCTTACGAGGCAACGGCGAACACATACCTCGTCGAACTTGCTACAACACATCACCTTCCATCTCGACAATTCCTGTACAACCGGTGCTTCCGTTTCGTCTCGAAGTTAGATTCGTCTCCACCGCGGAAAACCGGCTGGCGAAGATCCCACCCCACCAGCGATATCCCACAAAGTCCAACAACGCCTCCATTGCCTTTGGTTCAGCTTCTTAGGCCTAATGGTAAGTGTTTTATTCCGTTCGTTCCTGCTTCTTTTCTTTTTTTATTTACTAATTTGGTTTCGACCGCGTAAAAGGGCTCTTGCGATGTACAAGACCCTCACCACCGGCCTGAGAGCCGTTTATAAGACGGCAAGGTCAGTGATACAGACGTTTTTTTTTTCACTGGTATTCCACTGATTCTCTCTCGACTGCCTCCACCCTCCTGCACGACATATAAGTCGCCCACCACCCGCGGACAACCTCCCCGGAAGCCCCAAGACACCCCCACTACCGTTGGGGCCGCCTCTCAAACGCTATTGTAAGTGTTACCTGTACATTCTCCTCTACTAATTTTGCTTCCACCGAGTAAAACGGCATGAGCGAACCAACCACTGGCACCCATCGACAGTCTACGCGCAGTCCAACCATGCCTCAACCGATTTCGGATCTGTCTATGAAACGCCCAGGTTAGTGATTGAAGGAGTTTACTTTGTGTCTTTCTAACTGATTTCATTCGGCCACGCAAAACGGCAAGAACGAACACACTACCGGTCGATTGTCCCCCCAAGCCCACTGCATCTCCCGGAGGGTCCTCCGCTGTACATCGGCCGCAATACCTAAGACAACAATTCTCTCATGAGAGCTACATGCACAACACACGCTCCACAACGGAGCACCAAGGGCATCTCGTTGGAAGTCAAGATCCGCCTGGCAATACTGTACCATCGAACCGGCCCAGTGCTACTACCTGACGTTCCCTAACGCAGATCGCTTATCCCGCTGACCGGCTACCTATCACATTCAAAAGCGGCAAAGACTTAGTCACTAAAATATTGGATCGTCCGCTGGGAGAAGGAGTGGAGAGGAGGATATCTGGGCCTGTATGTTTGCGTTGTTTGTACTCGTCTATGATGTAATGGGTTAGAGGGGGGATGCGGACGGAAATAGCCGGGAAGGCAGTCGGTTGTTTCTGTGGCTGGCCGGAAAGCGAAATGCCGCTCCAGTTGCCTGCGGTCGTGAATCTCTAGCTGCTTATACCCTAAGGTTCCGATCTGTCGCGTTCGCATCGTAAGATGACGGAGCGCGGAGCACTGGTAGAGAACATCCGATCTTTGACTAGGTCTATGGCTCATATAGTGTCCGGAAATTCACGGGACACCTACAAAAGTGACTTGCGAAATTGACTTGCCCCATACATTTTTCCCAAGTCAACCGAAAGTGTATGGAACAAGTCAATGTGGTATCTGACTTGGACCAGTCCCATACATCCGCAAGTCACTAGCGACTTCATGACTTGGGTATTT
>WSUD01000168.1:0-28046 GCA_019633495.1 Tulasnella sp. 427 | reverse complement strand
CCTGAACCTTCCGCCAAGCGTTCTCGCAAACACGCTAGAGAAGAGGACCTCACGGACATCGACGAGGCTCAACCGGGACCTTCCAAGCGACCGCGCGTCCGACCGCCACCGCTGAACACCGCAGCGCTCAAGTCTCCCGTCCGACCGAGGAACGAGCCCACGGCCGTCGCAGCTTCCCCTATCTACGTCCCGAGTAGCCCACCACCGGCCGCAGGACCTTCCCGCACCAACACGCGCGTGACGCGGTCCCGCAGTCTCGTCAACAACAAGGGAAGTTCCTCCCGGACGCTGTACTTGGAGCGGATATACGTCCCCGGTACTGGATTAGCGATCGCAGAGGCGGATCGGTGGTCGAACGAGGGGAACTTGAGCGAGCGAGCGGAGTGGGGGTTGCAGAACGATAGCTACCAGACCGCGGTGGAGGACGACGACAAGGAAGTGGAGGTGTATGGGGATGTGCCCTCGCCGGCTGCGATGGCCAAGTTGAGATCGGGGTCAGAGGAGTACGATTCCGGGTATGGCAGGTCGACGTCGCCGTATGTGCCCGATAAGGAGACCCTCAAGCGCTTGGCGGTGGTGACGAACCACGTGAACGATCCGAAGGTGATGGGGTCGCTTCTCAAGAGGAAGTGATCTATCTGGATCTAAAATAACTACATAGTTGAGTGCGGCTCGGTTCTTTTGTTGTCTCTGTTTTGTTTTGTTTTGTTTTTGCATTTTTTTCTCTCTCGTCTTTTCCTTTCTCTCTCGTCTTTTCTTTTCTCTTGCCTCGTCTCTGCTTTCTTCTTCTCCTTTTTCTTCTCTTTTCTCTTTTCTCTTCTCTCCTCTCTCGGCTGTGTCTTTTGTGTATCTGTTACCTTCTGTGCTGCTAGTTTCCTGATACCACCAAAAGCGCAATCGCGCTCCTCTGCAATTTACTTCCACTGTGGATTACTTTTCATCTCGTCTTTTTATTATTCGGTAGTTAACTCTGTTTGCATTCATCGCTTTTATTTGCACCTCTTTTTGGGTCTGCTGCTTTGCGTTGCTTGTGATAGCTAGTTTCTGATGATACGTGACAAAAATATTTTATTCACGAGCCGCTCAAAACATTGCCATGATTGATCGAGTGCGGCAAGCGAAGACCTTGAAACGAGCACAATATCCCGTATACTACAGCACTTCCATAACGTCGTCGTCATCATCACTGATGATAATGTGTCCATCGTCTGTCTCTTGAGGCTGTTCCACCGTCCTGGCCCTCTTCGCAGGCGGTAAATCGTCGTCCGAAGCGGCTCGTTTCTTCGACGGTTCTGCGATGACGATTTCAGGCTCGTTTTCGATGTCTTCGACCGCAGCTAACCCAGGAGGCTTTGGTCTCGCGTGCTGCTTGGGCGATGGGAATGACGAGGGAAGGATGAAAGCCTGGGCTGAGTTTTCGTCCCTAGCGAGTCGTGAATACCGCCCAAGTTAGCCATCAGTTCGCCGTCTAAGAAGAATACACCACCCACGAAAGCGGACTAAGCGCCAACACCACGTTCTCGTACACCTCGTCCTCATCGACGATCGTCAAGAACTTGCCCCTCGTGCAACCCAGTCTCTCCAACGTGCTCCCTAGATTATCGTCCATGTCGGGATCGTACAGCAACCGTTGACCTTCGTACACGCTGACTTCCCTCCTCTCCTCCTCCTCGTCCTCCTCGTCGCCGCCTTCCCCGTTCACCATCGCGTCGTCGTCTCCGACCCCACGTTCCGCTCTCAGCACCGCGTTGATCAAGTCGCCGAGCTTCGTGCGCGCGGGGTCGCATTGCACCGTGACGTATTGGTCTCGGCAGATCCCACAGGACGGATTTGGCGGGGAGACGTAGTATGTCGCGAGTGGGACGCTAGGTTTGCCGGCTTGCAGACCTGCGATGCGGATGCCGGAGGGTTGGGATGGAGTCGCGACGGGAATAGGTTTGCCGGTCACTTTTGCGCGGAGGATGTGAAGGGCTTGTAAGACTATTAGGCCGGAGATGATAGCGTTCGTGGTGGCGATTGCTGGTATAATGTTTCCCGCCATCTCTGCACGAGGATCTCTGTCAGAATAGCCGGAAATATATCCCGTCAATCCAAGAACGAGAACGCGGACCTTTTACTTCCCATCGCGTTTTGTTCTCGATGGCATAAGCTGCGGCTCGAAGGTTAGCAGTAGCAGTTACAAAGTCTAACGTGTCTGGGTCGTCCTTGTCGAACGATATGCTGGTCTCTTTGCCTGAGCGAAGGCGTGCGGCTAGTCGGGATAGGCTAGGAAGGAATGCATGAGAAGAGAGGAAAGGAACAGGTAGGCGGAGAGACAAATACCTCTCATCAAACAGCTCCACGTTGTCCTTCAAGCTAAGCTGCCTCTGGTCCTTCAACTTGGCTTGACTAGAGGAAGACGCAACACCTCCATTCGGGATTGTCGAGCTCCCAGTTCCGTTGACAATCACGTTGGCTGCAGCAGGTCCGGTCTTCTCACTTGACGACGGTGCAGGGACAGGTGGAGCAGCGAACTTGTCAGCCAGGATCAGCTCTCTATCCAACGGCGTCGGCGGTTTTCGAGCTTTCCACATGTCGGACATTGAGAGTAGCCGCTTTATGTCGTCATTGAATACCTGCGTTACAGCCGCTCTTGTTCGTATGAGTAACTCTTTATGCTAGGTCAGGGATGAACTCTACTTTATTGAACACCAGTGCAGCCGCTTGTTCAGGGGGAGATGATAATAGGGAGTCCCGGACCTGTTTGAACGCGCGAGCCTCTTTCCGTAGGTTCGCTATCTCGGTTGCTGGCGAAGCGGTGAAAACATATGTCAGCGGTTGAGCCGTGGCAATGTAGGCTCTTCCGACGACCTACCGTTCTCTCCTTGAAGAGCAGCCTGGTCCAGTTCACTCTCGTCGTCCTCTTGTTCACCGAACAGCTGCCTGAAAAGTGGCGAGGCTCAGTTGGGGCTTTTATCTCTCTAAAGAAACCCTTCTGACGAACGGTAACAGGTAACTCTTGGCCCAAACGATGCAGTGTATCGGTGTTGAAGGCGTTGAACGGATGGTGCAGACGGGGAAAGTTTTGGGAGTGGGTTTCGGCATGCAGTCAAAGCATTCCGTTGAGTCCTGTTTTCCCAAGGAATAGGTGAGGAGAGTTGAAGTGGCAGATGCCTGAATCCCCTTACCCGCAAGATGGGCTGGACCTGCCCAAGATATCCGGCAGTGCCTGACTCTACTAAAGGTATGTTGGCAGCCATGCACATCTTGTTGACATGCCGGCGAGCGTCTGCATGGCGAATGTACAAGAGAACGAGTGTTAGGGCTGCCCAAGCCAGTTGAAAAGCCGGGTCTCGACTTGCCCAGATTGTCCAAGGCATTGAGAACGATATCAAACGACTTGAACCAGTTCACGTCGAATTGATCTTCTTTGATGTTTCCGTGTATTGGAGTGATCTTGCATGACGGGTTGAATGCTTGAGCGGTTTGTGCTGCTACCTGTTAAAGAAGCACCGATTGCCAAGGGCGACGAGCACCATCGTGACCTCGTGAACGGCCGTGAGTAAAACTGGGATGATCGTACCAGTGCTTTTGACTTCTTCACATCTTTCTTCCGGAAAAGGAATTGACGGTTGAGGTTGGACAGGTCGATGGTGTCCAGGTCGAGCAACGTGATGTCGCCGAACCCAGTTAGCACGACATTCTTGACTAGGCGATACAGTTCCTCATGTCAGTTTCGTATGCTACAGTCTGGAGTGTAGTTTAATGCTGTCACGTACGCAATTCGCAGCCAATACCACCAGCGCCGACCATCAAAACGCGTGTCTGGGCGAGTTTGTCGACAAGTTCGGGGCCCAAGATCGCCAGAGCATGGGTATTTCGCGGCATAATTATAGCTTGCCCTTGCTTATGTCTAGCTTGATGCTTCGTTACCCAGCCAGATATTCTTGAACAGTAAATAACGCGTTGAGCGGTTGGTGGAAGAGAGGGTAGGGTGTAGAGGTTCTAGCCAGAAAACGGAATCGCAATTTAGACGGCGCTTTCCCACATGGCGTCCTACCTCTCCGCCAGTCCCCTGACGTCGACGACCAACAAACTTCGCAAGTCCAATCTAATTAATTAGCTATGCCACTTCAACCTGCAGCTACAATTAGTTGGACGCTATGCTTTGAGATTTAAGGTTCGCTTGGGGCTGTCGAAGCCGCAGCCGGACCACCCGGCAATGGAGCCAGACGCTGCTGCAATTTCTCCCTTTTGAAGTGCAAGATCAAAGCGCAAGCTCAGTCCCATGACCATACATCCAGCTTCTTTATGCTCTGGAGCATCTTAGCAAAAAAAATCACTCTGCGTGGACCGCCAAATGTTCCGGACCGCGTTCTTTAGTGCACATCGCACAACAGACGCGGTTGCCGATATCCCACGCCACGGACGTCTCCCAAGAATACCTGGGAGAAGTCTGACGTGATGGGCACGTGCCGTTCACGCTGCGGACCAGACTTAGGATCGACCTCTCGGAACAGGCCTTAACGCGTTGCATCCACCTTTCCAAGGCTCTTCCTCATTTCCACCACCCCACTCAGAGCGAAACCCCGTACCGACCCCTTGGCATTACTCTTCAGTTCACCTCCAAGCTAACTAGAAGCGAACTCAAGCAAAGCCTTGCTTAACGCCAAGAGAATTACAGCAGAATGGTATTTAAATCCATCGGTTAATAGACCTCGATCATTGACCTTGCCCTTCAACCCGTACCAGCGTTCCCGATTGCTCTTAAAGCTCATGGCTGATCCAAGCGCCATTCTTCTCGGCGCCATGGGTATAGCACATCCTCTCGTCACTGCAAGAACGTTCACCGTCATCAACTGTTGAGTCCCGACTTCTAATTAAAGCTCGAAGGCGGATTTTAAACATCGCCTATTAATAGCATGCCTGTACACCATTTGGCCCGCAATCGTATGTGATTCCGCGATTTTCCGGCTCGAAATCGTTGCTGACGCCGAGACCTCGTCCGCAGTACACCGACCCAGTACGCCGAGCACACCCAATTGCGCTCTCCGCAGCTCCTCTGACCAAACCGTGCACGACTAGAACGCCGGCACTGCAATTCCATCAATAGCAACCGGGTGGGAAGCAGCTCCCGGGACTTCTCTAAGTTTTGCTGTTCCAAATACGTGGACGTCGGGACGTATCTGGGTGAGTTGCATCTTTAGATCTAGAACAGAAATAAACACGGCCTAAACGACAACGTTCCAGGCACGAACTGTCTGTGACTTTACCACTAACCCCGGTCCAACGAGCTGCGTTACTGGAGGTGAGGTCCCAGAGAATGGGCGGTCGAGATAAGTATTAGTGCTAAACACCCCTCTGGACGGGCAGGATGCAACGGTGGCTTACACTGTGATGCTTCGACCGGAACCGGTGTCCCTCCAGCGTGAGTGGGATAGCTTCGCCCTCTTACAGCCACCCTTCACTGATGTATGTAATGCGACAGCTCTCTGGCGGAGTTTACACTCGGTGCGAGTGACGGTAACGACTGGTATGACGTCAGTCTTGTCGACGGTTTCAACATCCCGGTGACTATTTCCAACAACGTGGGGTGAGTCTCCGGGAGAGTGCTCTGAGCAACCATGCTGACGCAAGTTGCAATGACTTTCAGCTGCCCTGAGGCCAGTTGTCCGGTCGACCTGTAAGATTCGAAAGCGTCATCCTCTTCGCCCTCAGGGGATTAACGAAGGCGCGTCTTTATCAGTAATCCCAACTGCCCACAAGCCCTACAAGGCCCAGCGAACGCCACAAACGGCGTTCCGTTTGGGTGCAAGAGTGACTGTTTAGTCGACTCGAATCCTACCAACTCTCCGTCATGCTGCAGTGGAATCTACAACACAGCAGCGACCTGTACTAACACCGGGGTGCCAAATTACCAATACTTCAGTACGTCTCTAGTCTCTTCTCTCTACTTCCTCCCGATGGCTTTCATAGGAGTCTAACCTCCGGCTTCACTGCAGAGTCCAATTGTCCGAATTCGTATGTGTACGCGTACGACGAGAGCTCGGGTACGGCGCTTTTCACCTGCAAGGCAAGTAATAATGCAAACTGTAAGTGCTGAAGAGTGACAATCACCATTGTCTTTGAACGATATGTTCTCTGACTTCTCGGTCGATTCCAGATAACGTGACGTTCTGCCCGACCGCTTGAGGCCCTTTCAGATGAATACCCTGCCACCTGCATCCCATGGGACAAGCACTTTTAGACTATCCGCTCAATACTGAACCCGGTGCTCTATGCTCCTGCCTATGTTACTTAGTAGACTTAGCTATCAGTCCCTTCGTTATGGTTTGATACGCCAACGGGAAGAGAGCAACATTGCGAACTCCCCACGCCTTGAATAACCGACGAGCCTTAGTATAGGGTCGGGTCATGATTCTAAGATCTGGCGGACGAACCCTTCAGAATTTCTCGGTCTTTCGTGTGGTTTCACTATTAGCATTAACCGAGATGAGGCTCTCGTGTGTGGGCCCTGAGTTCCATTACCCACGACGCCGCGGGCCCGAGCTTTCCTGTTCCGGGAAATCTTGAGTTCTTTGCGGAGGAATCCGAAGTGCATACTGCTCGGCCACGTTTACCGTTCGGGAGTTAAAATTCTGACGGTACTACACGTCGGGGCATTGTAGTCTCCCATGGGCTATGGTTCGGGTGGTTGGGGTGACGCGTAGTCGCTGCCGATGCGTCATTTAGAAAGGATCGAGTGTATGGACGCCCGCATGATCAAGTTGATTGAGAGTATCGGCTGAGACGGCTGCAGTCTCACTCCGAAGATGCAGCCCGTTGCGACCTATATGAACGAAGGAGAGACCGGTTGAGCTGGAGGCTTTCACCAATGAACGCTGAGGCTTGTGAAGACGATGTCAGTCCCTCATAAATGAGAAATCGCAAGGAGATTCAAGATAAAAGAAGCAATTATATATTTGGGGTGATAGTAGGCACAATATCTAGGAGTTAGGTCGGTGTGGGATAGAATCAACACCGTTTCAGATCTTTGAAAGCCATTCAGTGCATTCATTTAAGGGCAGAAAGTGATGGTATCTGATAGTTCAAACAAAGGGGCGGTCTTCAGTCGTGGGATGAGGCATCGAAGGGGTTCCGACCACTCACAGTTAGGCTTCTTAGAAGCAGGGCAAGTCCACAAAGCCGTTCCGGAGCTCTCGTCGTAGGCATAGACGTAAGAGTTGGGGCAGTTGCTCTTAAAGTAGTTGTAGTGAGGAACGCCGCTCTTGGGGCACGTAGCGGGGGTATTGTGACTACCGGTGCAGCAGCTGGGACTGTTGCCGGGGTTGGGGTCGACGAGACAGTCGCTCTTGCAACCGACGGGGAAGCCCGTCGAGTCATAGGGACCCTTGAGGTTGGGGGGGCAGTTCGGGCCGCTTGGGGAAAGGAAATGGGTCAAATGATGTTTGGGGAGTGGGAGAGATGGCTTACAGATCGACGGGGCAGTCAGCGACATGGCAGCTGGGGGAAGAAGAATCATTGAGTCAGATGTGTTAGCTTTTTTGAATGAAAATCATACTATGTACCCGGCGGTGCTAAGCAATAGAAGCGCTCCGGTCAGCATCATGCCTTCGAAATTGGGCTGAAGTAATACTCGACTCACTTGGTGATCCTCACAGGCAGATTGTAGCCGTCAACCACGCTCACGTCGTAATAGTCGTTTCCGTTGGCACCACCCAAGGTAAACTCAGCGAGGGTACTAAGGCATTTGACTGTGAGTGCCCCAAAGGTTTGAACCCAGCTCATAAGCATCCACTTACGCAGGAGGGACACCTGTGCCTGTGTGGGGGTCACACTCAAGACCTCCATTGCAGCCTATTAATAGGATCAATTGGCACCCGGCAGTGGCTTGCTTCTACTAGGCTATTTTCAAACTTACCTCCGTCAAGGCAACTGTTAGGTCCGGGGTTCCTTGAGAAGTCGCAGTTGCGGCGGCCCTAAGAAACAAATCAACCTGTCAGCGCCGGGAAGCGCTAGAGTATTTTGGCTATTAACCCAAATACGACCAGACTTCCAGTTGTCAGGGACGCTGAAAGTCTTGGTGGACCTGGCGGGAGCCTCCCATCCAGTTGCAACGTTGGGGGTGGCGCTTCCCACGTTCTAAGGATTTAAAAAGAAGTGAGACGGTGAGGTCGGCATGCGCGATCCAGGGGGTATATGTCTCACCAAGTCAGTAAACTAAGGTGCAGGAAGGCTATTAGTGGTACTCGGGTGACACGATGTGGGTGATACGTACGATAGCCGGCCAAATAGTGAAGGGGCAAGCCTAGCGTCATGTGTTAGTCTTCGATTATTTCAGGCTCGTTTCAACGCCGCCTACATTGTAAACGGTGAAGGTACGATCAGCGCTGACAGTGCTGGCAAATCCAAGAGCAGCGGCGATGGTGAACTTCATTGTTGGCTGGATGGTAGTCGATGAGGAGGGAGGATCTCTGAGAGCAACTGTGTCTACAAGGGCGAGGTATCCTGTACCAAGACCATCAGAGCCCACTTTTATACCTTCCAGACGTCTGGAGATTAAGCGTCATGGGCAGTCTTTACGAGATTTCGAATCTAAGTCTGGGACAGTTTAAACATTAAGAGGAGGCTGATGGAAGCACACGAACATGCCTCTAGCGAGCGTCGGACAAAAAAACCCCCGGCGAGGGACCAGACGACGCGGTATCCCGTAAGAAGCAGCGAGCCCAACGACATGGTCGGCACCCCAAAGGAATCTTCCCACTCGAAAGGCCTGACAAATTCCCGTTGCTTGGGTGTCTGGCGACTTCCTCTCCGGGATCGACTATCGGAAGCGAGCCTGCAGGCATTTGGGCTGTTCCTCATGACGTTGACAAAAAAAAAAGACCTCTGTTGCCGTCGGCTCGGTGATTCTCTTGGCCCCTGTCGACGACGATACATGACGCAAGCTCTCTCGACCTATAAATAATAAAATAATACGTCCACGCATGCAGCGCAGGGCTCCCTGAACCCAGTGGTCGTCATTTTTTTACCACGAGTACATGATGGAGCCGAAGGCCTGAGATGCGTAGATGGAAGCGGGGTATACGTTCTATCTAATCCAGTACGTGTATTAGCAGAGTCCGGCTTCTCAGGCGACTTCAAGGTCACAGTTGACAGAAGGTCCCAGTACGGCTCCGTCGGCGCCAGTGGATCTGTCGTCTGGTCTGACATGACAAAAACAAGACCCCATACTCCAGAAGTGGTCTGAATTCTCCGTACCGCATGATCAATGATAACGAACGACGTGGTTTATTTGACAAAAACGTTTCCTAGACACGCATTTTTCTCAAAAAGGAACGGCCATGGCGGCAAGCCTCACCGTGACTTCAACCCGCACTCGGAAAGTCGCTCCAAGCAGGGTGTGCGATTGCCTCGGCGATCGAAGTGGTCGGAGGAGACATTGGTGGTCAATATCTGAAGGACTTCTCATGGTGTCGGTCCGTGTCATTAGCTGAATACCTACGGCGAATTTCTGGACTTGAAGTAGCTAGCGCGCAATGTCTGCGAATACATTGCGTTGCGGCTTTGCCACCCAATGAACGCTGAGGCTTGTGAACACGATGTCGGTCCATCATAACTGAGAAATCGCAAGGAGATTCAAGATACAGAAGTAAGTGTATATTTGGGGTGGTAGTAGACACCATTTCCAGGAGTTGGATCGGCGTGAAATATAATCAACACCGTTTCAGATATTTAAAAGCCTGTCAGTGCAGCCATTTAAGGGCAGAAGGTGATGGTATCTAATCAATCAAGAGGACAGCAGCGGTCAGTCATACACTCGACTCCGAAACGTCACAAACCACTCACAGTTGGGCTTCTTGGAAGCAGGGCAAGTCCACAAAGCCGTTCCAGAGCTCTCGTCATAAGCATAGACATAAGAGTTGGGGCAGTTGCTCTTGAAGTAGTTGTAGTTGGGGACGCCGCTCTTAGGGCAAGTCGCGGCTGTGTTGTGGCTACCGCTGCAGCAGCTGGGACTGTTGCCGGGATTGGGGTCGACGAGGCAGTCGCTCTTGCAACCGACGGGGAAGCCCGACGAGTCGAAGGGACCTTTGAGTTTGGAAGGGCAGTTCGGGCCGCTTGAGAAGAGGAGGTGGGTTAGGGAGTCTGTGGAGAGTGGGAGACGCTGACTTACAGATCGACGGGACAGTCGGCGAGATGGCAGCTAAGGGAGAGAAGAGATCATTGGGTTAGATGATGTCAGGTTTTCTTGACCACGATGGAGTTCAAGTACCCAGCGGTGCTAGATGATTAAGGGATCTAGGTCAGTAGCCCGCTCTTTCGACATCGGGTAGAAGTGAGCCATTCTCACTTGGTGATCCTCACAGGCAGGTTGTAACCGTCGACCAAGCTAACGTCGTACCAGTCGTTTCCATCGGCAGCACCCAAAGTGAACTCAGCGAGGGTACTGCAATATTTTTTCACAATCTGTGTGAGTGCCTAGCGGATTTGAACTCGAGTCCACGTACGCAGGAGGGACACCCGTGCCCGTGTGAGGGTCACATTGAAGGCCTCCGTTGCAGCCTATCAATCGGTCAAGAGGGAGGCACTCGTTAGATTCCGGAGTTAAGTCCGTCTTTTCAAACCTACCTCCGTCGAGGCAGCTGTTAGGTCCAGGGTTGGTGGCGAAGTTGCAGTTGCGGCGAGCCTTTGGGCCGGATCACCTGTTAGCACCGTGAAGCCCAAGCTGAATCGAGTCACTAACCCAAATACGACCGGCCTTCCAGTTGTCAGGAACGCTGAACGTCTTCGAGGAATAAGCTGGAGCCTCCCAGCCAGTTGCAACACTAGGCGTAGCGCTTCCCACGTTCTAAAGGGAAAAGAAGCGAGAACATTGAATCCCGTGTGCGGGTCCCGAGGGAGATCTTCTCACCAAGTCAGTGAACTAAGGTGCAGGAAAGCCGTCAGTGGTATTCATGCGGAAGGATGTTGGTGATACGTACGACAGCCGGCCAGATAGTGAAGGGGCAAGCCTAGCCTCATGTGTCAGCTTTTAATGATCATTCAGCGCTCGTTCAACGCCGCTTACATTGTAAACGGTGAAGGTACGGGCAGCGCTGACGGCGCTGGCGAATCCAAGAGCAGCGGCGATGGTGAGCTTCATTGTTGGTAGGTAGTAGTCGATGAGCAGGGAGGATCTCTGAGAGCAACTGTGTCTGTAGTGGTGAAGAATCCTATACCAAGACCAACATGAACCACTTTTATACCCTTCAGAGGTCTAGAGATCAAGCGCGTCGCGCAGCCTTTACGAGATTTCGAATCCCGTTCCGGGAATATGAGCATGGTTTAACCAGCAACAGGAGGCTGATGGAAGAGAAGTGCCTCTAGCGAGGGTCGGACAAATGGACCGCAGCTCTAACAATTTGCTCGGCGGGATACATCGACACGGGTGGAAAGTCGTCTGTAAGGAAGAAGCGAGCCCAACGTCGTGGTCGTCACCCAAAAAGGAAACTTCACACGTGAGAGGGCCGGACGAATTCCTGTTGCTTGGGCGTCTGGCGACTTCCCCGACCGACGGGATCGACGCTCGGAGAGGAGCCTTTACGTAACTGTAGGCATTTTGGCTGTTCCCCAGTGACGTTGACAAGAATAGACCTCTGTCGCCGTCGGCGGCCTCTGTCGACGACGATACACGACGTAAGCTTTCTTGACCTATATTTGCCGTTCAAGAAGATCCGTCAACTGGATTTGAACACCGCCTAGATCCGGAACGAGCGTACTGGAGCTCGAGTCCGGTGCTAGCCCCTATTGGAAGCCATTCCGCAGCTATCTTCAAGAGCATTTGACCAATGGGGGAAGCCGCTCGAGTAACCTGAAGTCAGGAGAAGGACGGGCAACGAAAGAAAAACGGCGGATCCTTGGCAGCTTACGTTGGGACCGCCTGTAAGCGGCATATTCTTTGTCATCACACGTGCGCCGAAGTGACCAGGGACATAAGAGCAGGGTCCGGAACCCGACTGAGCAAGGGAGATCCTCGAAGGCCAGTTCGCCGGGTACCGGAGAGAGTCTCCCAGCTTCTTCCTCCCTCCCGAGAGGTTAAGTCTTGGCGCTATCGTGTCGCAACGACCTCTGGCAACCGGAATAAACACCGGCTCTGCTACCGAAGCCACAGAGAGGGCCAGCGGAGCGCGCGGTAACCAATCCGCAGAAGGTTTTAGTTTGGGGGCGGATGAGCTGCTGTGCGGACGATGCCAAAACCCCACATGGCCCAATTACACTGTTAAAACCGATTGCGAAGACCAGACTTGTCTAACAAGCGGGAGACTGGGAGACCGGCGGGTCGACCTCAATAGCAGGAGGCTGGTGAACAGGCAGCCCAAACAAACAAGGCCGCTTTCAGGTGTTTGAAGCGATGTGCTAAGGCACAACGTGAGCAAATTTCCTCCTCGCCATACCAATATATATATATATATATAAGAGTAGGGGTTAGTTAGTAGTATTTATAAGCCTTTACCCTGAGTATTGAACAAACTTAGAGCTTTAATAATGTGACATTTGAGTAGTAGGCTCACCGCTCCCAAGTTGATGAGCCAGACAGGTTGGACCGGCTTTCAAATGCCCAGAAATTCACTGAAACACCTGCAACGTCAGTGACATTCAAGAAGCTGTAAATTATCACGTAACACTCAAGTCAATTTCCAACGTAGTGGTTTTCAGCCGTGTTGATACTGCTTCCCGGCGACCGAGATGAGAATGGAGAGCACGTAACTCAGGTGTTGGTAAGCTCTCAGTACTAGGTACGATCTTTAGCTTGGATAACCAACGACCTTTGCACATAACCCTGGGGCTGCAACCATGGATGAGAATTGTCCCAAAATTTGTACGCAACTGGGAGATAAGGCATTGAAAGAGGATAACTTAGGAAGTACCGCGTATCACATGACTGGTGCGACGTACACTCAGGAGGGCAGGACCGAGGACGCTGCCCGCTTCTACATGTTAGCTGATCAAAATACAATAAAGCTGGGGACAGGGCAGGGCGAGCAGGCGGGCTTCTCGATATGGCGGTGATGCATGCCCGCTAAGCCCATAAGACGAACACAATCAGCAAGAAGTCTATGGATCTTATTGATCAGATGAATCGGCCCAAAAAAAGCTAAACGCTGCTCAAACTCGGTGACCTCTACAAGAAACAACGAGCCGGGGAAAGTGCCTATAGGCTGTACAAGCAGCCCGGGACGACTTTCACAGCATTTCAAATAGAGGCATGAGCTGTGGTACTAGAGGTGAGGTTCCACAAAATTGGCGGTTGAGATAAATATTAGAGCTAAACACCCCTCTGGACGGGCAGGGTGCAATGGTGGCTTGCACTGCGATGCTTCGACTGGAACCGGTGTCCTTCCAGCGTGAGCTCGATGGCCTCGCTCTCTTACAGCTCCTTTTACTAGTATATGTAGCGTGAAAGCTCTCCGGCAGAGTTTACACTCGGTGCGAGTGATGGTAATGACGGTACGACATCAGTCTCGTAGACGGATTCAATGTTCCCGTAACTATTTACAATAATGCAGGGTGAGCCTCCGGGAGAGAACTCTGCGCTTCTATGCTCACGCAAGCTCTAGCTACTTCTAGCTGCCCTAGGGCCAGCTGTCCAATCGAACTGTAATATTCCAGATTCTCGCCGTCCTGGCCCTCAGAGGACTGATGATAGGTTCGTCGTTGCTAGTAACCTCAACTGCCCACAGATCCTTCAAGGCTCAGCCAACGCAACAAGTAGTATTTCGTCTGGATGCAGAGGGACTGTCTCGTCGACTCGAACCCAACTAACTCTCCCTCCTGCTACAGTGGAAGTTACAACACAGCCGCGACCTGTCCTAATACCGGAGTGTCAAATTACCAATACTTCTGTATGTCTCCAGTCCCATCTCTCTACTTCCTCCCGATGGCCGTCGTAAAGGTCTAATCTCCAACTTGACTACAGCGTCCAGTTGTCCAAATTCGTTTGTGTACGCGTACGATGAGAGATCTGGTACGGCGCTTTTCACCTGCAAAGCAAGCAACAACGCAGCCTGTAAGTGCTGAAGAGAGGTTATCTTAAAACCGGATATGTTATCTAACTTCTCGGCTGAACCCAGATAACGTGACGTTCTGCCCGACCGCTTGAGACGCATTCAGATGAATTCCCTGCCACCTGCATCCCTTGAGATAGACTACCCGCCCAATAATAAATCCGCTGCTCTATGCTCTTGCCTATGCTACTTAGTTGAATTAGTTATCATTCCCTTCGTTCTGATTTTGACATACCATCGGTAAGAGAGAAACATCGCGAACTCCCCTCGTGTGGAATATTCGACGAGCCTCGATATAGAAACGGGTCATGTTTGTAAGATCCGGCGAGCGAATCCTTCAATTTTTCTCGCCCTTCTGTGAGGTTTGACTTGCGGCATTAACGGGAAATGGGGCTGCCATGTGTTGGACCCTGAGTCCCACGACCCACGGCCCCGCGCGCGGTGCTTCCCTGTTCCGGAAAATCTTGAGTTCATTGCGGAGGAATCCGAAATGGATACTGCCCGGCTACGCTTACCGTTCGGAAGTTAATATATTGACTGTAACATACGTCGGGGCGTTGTAGTCTTCGCTGGGCTATGGCTTCCGAGAAGGGAGCTCCGGCGCGTAGTTGTAGCCGATGCGCCATTCAGGAAGGATTGAGTGTACGGACACCCGCATGATCAAGTTGATTGGGGGTATTGTCGGTGCATTAGTGGCAATAAAGGAGCTTTGGGTGTCGATATAGCTACCGTCTCACTCCGATGATCAGACTGAATGCGACCTGTATGAATGAACTAGAGACTGATTGAGCTGGAGGCTTGCCTCAATCAATGATATAGCTTGTGAAAGACAATGTTGACCCCTCATAAGCCAGGAACCGCAAGGAAATTCAAGATAAAAGAACGAAGTGTATATTTGGGGTGGTAGTAGGCACAAATTCCAGGAGTCAGGTCGGTGTGGGATAGAATCAACACCGTTTCCAGATCTTTAAGAGCCGCTCAGTGCATCCATTTAAGGGCAGAAAGTGATGGTATCTGATAGTTCAAACAAAGGAGCGGTCGTCAGTCGTGGGATGAGGCATCGAAGGGGTTCCAACCACTCACAGTTAGGCTTCTTAGAAGCAGGGCAAGTCCACAAAGCCGTTCCAGAGCTCTCGTCATAAGCATAGACATAAGAGTTGGGGCAGTTGCTCTTGAAGTAGTTGTAGTTGGGAACGCCGCTCTTGGGGCAAGTCGCGGCTGTGTTGTGGCTACCGCTGCAGCAGCTGGGACTGTTGCCGGGGTTGGGGTCGACGAGGCAGTCGCTCTTGCAGCCGACGGGGAAGCCCGACGAGTCAAAGGGACCTTTGAGTTTGGAGGGGCAGTTCGGACCGCTTGGGGAAAGAAAATGGGTCCAATGATGTTTGGGGAGTGGGAGAGATGGCTTACAGATCGACGGGGCAGTCAGCGAGATGGCAGCTAAGGGAGAGAAGAGATCATTGGGTTAGATGATGTCAGGTCTTCTTGACTAGGATGAAGCTCAAGTACCCAGCGGTGCTAGATGATTACGGGATCCAGGTCAGTAGCCCGCTCTTTCGACATCGGGTATAAGTAAGCCGTTACTCACTTGGTGATCCTCACAGGCAGGTTGTAGCCGTCGACCAAGCTAACGTCGTACCAGTCGTTTCCATCGGCAGCGCCCAAAGTGAACTCAGCGAGGGTACTGCAATATTTCTCACGATCTATGTGAGCGTCTAGCAGGTTTGAACTCGGGTCCACTTACGCAGGGGGGACACCCGTGCCCGTGTGAGGGTCACATTGAAGGCCGCCGTTGCAGCCTATTAATCGAATTAAGAGGGAGGCACCCGTTAGACTCTGGAGCTAAGTCCGTCCTTTCGAACCTACCTCCATCGAGGCAGCTGTTAGGTCCAGGGTTGGTGGCGAAATTGCAGTTGCGGCGAGCCTTTGGGCCGGATCACCTTTTAGCACCGTGAAGCCCAAGCCGAATCCAGTCACTAACCCAGATACGACCAGCCTTCCAGTTGTCAGGAACGCTGAACGTCTTCGAGGAATAAGCCGGGGCCTCCCAGCCAGTTGCAACACTAGGGGTAGCGCTTCCCACGTTCTAAAGGGAAAAGAAGCGAAAACGGTGAATCCCGTGTGCGGGTCCCGAGGGAGATTTTCTCACCAAGTCAGTGAACTAAGGTGCAGGAAAGCCGTCAGTGGTATTCATGCGGAAGGATGTTGGTGATACGTACGACAGCCGGCCAGATAGTGAAGGGGCAAGCCTAGCCTCATGTGTCAGCCTTTAATGATCATTCAGCGCTCGTTCAACGCCGCTTACATTGTAAACGGTGAAGGTACGGGCAGCGCTGGTAGCGCTGGCGAATCCAAGAGCAGCGGCGATGGTGAGCTTCATTGTTGGTAGGTAGTAGTCGATGAGAAGGGAGGATCTCTGAGGGCAACTGTGTCTGCAGTGGTGAAGAATCCTATACCAAGACCAACATGAACCATTTTTATACCTTTCAGAGGCCCAGAGATCAAGCGCCTCGCGCAGCCTTTACGAGATTTCGAATCCCGGTCCGGGAATATGAGCATGGTTTAACCAGCAGCAGGAGGCTGATGGAAGAAAACGAACATGCCTCTAGCGAACGTCGGACAAATGGGCCGCACTTCTAACAATTCGCTCGGCGGGACACATCGACACGTGTGGAAAGTCGTCTGTAAGGAAGATGCGAGCCCAACGTCATGGTCGTCACCCAAAATGGAAACTTCACACGCGAAAGGGCCGGACGAATTCCTGTTGCTTGGGCGTCTGGCGACTTCCCCGACCGACGGGATCGACTCTCGCAGATGAGCCTTTACGTAACTGTAGGCATTTTGGCTGTTCCTCAGTGACGTTGACAAGAATAGAATACTGTTGCCTTCGGACTCCGGGGTTCTCTTAAGCGGCCCCCGTGGACGACGATACACGACGTAAGTTTTTCTCCCCATATATCTGCCGTTCAAGAAGATCCGTCAACTGGATCTGAACACCGCCTAGATCCGGAACGAGCCTACTGGAGCTCGAGTCCGGTGTTAGCCCCTATTGGAAGCCATTCCGCAGCTATCTTCAAGGGTATTTGACCACTGGGGGTACCCGCTCGAGTAACCTGAAGTCAGGAGAAGGACGGGTAACGGAAGAAAAAAGGCGGATCCTTGGCAGTTTCCGTTGGGACCGCCTGTAAGCGGCATATTCATTGTCATTACACGTGCGTCTAAGTGACCAGGGATATAAGAGTAGGGTACGGAATCCGACTGATCAAGGGAGATCCTCGAAGGCCAGTTCACCGGGTACCGGAGAGAGTCTCCCAGCTTCTTCCTCCCTTCCGGGAGGTTAAGCCTTGGCGCTGTCGTGTCGCAACGACCTCTGGCAACCGGCACAAACACCGGCTTTGCTACCGAAGCCACAGCGGAGCGCGCGGTAACGAATCCGCAGAGGGTTTTAGTTTGGGACGGGGCGGAAGAGCTGCTGTGCGGACGATGCCAAAACCTCGCATGGCCTGTAAAACCGAATGCGAAGACCAGACTTGTCTAACAAGCGGGAGACTGGGAGACCGGCGGGTCGACCTCGATAGCAGGAGACTGGTGAACAGGCAGCTCAAACAGACAAGGCCGCTTTCATGTGTTTGAAGCGATGTGCTAAGGCACAACGTGAGCAAATTTCATCCTCGCCATACCAATATATAGATACAGATATATAAGAGCAGTGGTTAGTCAGTAGTATTTAGAAGCCTATGTCCTGAGTATTGAACAAACTTAGAGCTTTCATAATGTGGTATCTAAGTAGTGGACTCACTGCGCCCAAGTTGTTGAGCCAGACAGGCTGGACAGGCCTTCAAATAACCAGAAAATCACCGAAACACCTGCAACGTCAGTAACACTCAAGAAGCTGTAACTATTACGTAACGTTCAAGTCAATTTCCAACGTAGTTGTATTCAGCCGTGTTGATACTGCTTTACCGGCGACCGAGATGGAATTCGAGAATGGAGAGCACGGAACTCAGGTGTTGGTAAGCTCTCAGTGCTAGGTACGATCTTTCGCTTGGACAACCAACGAACTTTGCACATAACCCTGGGGCTGCAGCCATGGATGAGAACAGTCTCAAAGTTTGTACGCAACTGGGAGATAAGGCATTGAAAAAGGAGAACTCAGGAAGTACCGCGTATCACATGACTGGTTCGGCGTCCACTCAGGAGGGCAGGACTGAGGGCGCTGCCCGCTTCTACGTGTTAGCTTATCAAAATACAATGAAGCTGCGGACAGGCAGGGTGAGCAGGCGTGCTTCTCGATATGGCGGTGATGCCTGCCTGCCAAGCCCTTAAGACAAACACAATCAGCCAGAAGTCTATGGACCTTATTGATTAGAGAATCTTCCCAAGAAAAAGCTACACGCTGCTCGATCTTGGTGACCTCTACAAGAAACAAAGAGCCTGGGGAAGTGCCTACAGGCTTTACAGGGCAGCCCGGGACGTCTTTCACAGCATTTCAAATCGAGGCATGACCAAGCAAGTGCGAATCCCTGACTGCGAAGTGGAGAAATTAGAGTTAGAGACGGCTTGCCGGGGTATGTTTAAGAGGGATGGCATAGGAAAGCAATCGGAAGGAATATCCTACTTCTTCCTATTCAATCGGGACTAGTAGTCGATTGTTTCATATACGTCAGTAATACCATGAGGGATCATACATTTATGTTACTTGGTAGAGCTAGCTATCATTCCCTTTGTCATGGTTTTCACACGCCAACGGGAAGAGATCAACATTGCGAACTCTCTACGCCTTGAATAACCGACGAGCCCAGGTATAGAGCCGGGTCATGTTTGTAAGATCTGGCAGACGAACCCTGCGGGGTTTTTCGCTCTTCCGTGTGGCTTGACTCTCGGCATTAATCGAGATGAGGCTCTCGTGTGTGGGCCCTGAGTTCCATGACCCACGGCGCCGCGGCCCGCGCTTTCCTGTTCCGGAAAATCTTGAGTTCATTGCGGAGGAATCCAAACTGCATACTGCTCGGCTACACTTACCGTTCGGGAGTTAATATTCTGACTGTAACGTACGTCGGGGCGTTGTAGTCTTCGCTGGGCTATGGTCCCCGAGAAGGGAGCTCCGGCGCGTAGTTTTAGCCAATGCGGCATTCAGGAAAGATTGAGTGTACGGACACCCGCTTGGTTAATTTGAATGAGAGTATTGTCGGTGTAATAGTGGCGGTAAATGTGCTTTCCGTGCTGATACAGTCACCATCTCACTCGAATGATTAGACTCGATGCGACCTGTATGAATGAACTAGAGGTCGCTGGAGCTGGAGGCTTAATCAAGGATACAGCGTGTGAAGACGATGTTGGCCCGTCATAAATGAAAGACTGCAAGCAGATTCAAGATAAAGAAGCAAGTATATATTTGGCGTGGTAGTAGGCACAATTCCCGGAGTTAGGTTGGTGTGGGACAGAATCAACACCGTTTCCAGATCTTTAAGAGCCGTTCAGTGCATCCATTTAAGGGCAGAAAGTGATGGTATCTGATAGTTCAAACAAAGGAGCGGTCGTCAGTCGTGGGATGAGGCATCGAAGGGGTTCCGACCACTCACAGTTAGCCTTCTTAGAAGCAGGGCAAGTCCACAAAGCGGTTCCGGAGCTCTCGTCATAAGCATAGACATAAGAGTTGGGGCATTTGCTCTTGAAGTAGTTGTAGTTGGGGACGCCGCTCTTAGGGCAAGTTGCGGCTGTGTTGTGGCTACCGCTGCAGCAGCTGGGACTGTTGCCGGGATTGGGGTCGACGAGGCAGTCGCTCTTGCAACCGACGGGGAAGCCCGACGAGTCGAAGGGGCCTTTGAGTTTGGAAGGGCAGTTTGGGCCGCTTGAGGAGAGGAAGTGGGTTAGGGAGTATGTGGAGAGTGGGAGACGCTGACTTACAGATCGACGGGACAGTCGGCGAGATGGCAGCTAAGGGAGAGAAGAGATCATTGGATTAGATGACGTCAGGTCTTCTTGACCAGGATGGAGTTCAAGTACCCAGCGGTGCTAGATGATTAAGGGATCCAGGTCAGTAGGCCGCTCTTTCAACATCGGTAGAAGTGAGCCGTTAACTCACTTGGTGATCCTCATAGGAAGGTTGTAGCCGTCGACCAAGCTAACGTCGTACCAGTCGTTTCCATCGGCAGCACCCAAAGTGAACTCAGCGAGAGTACTGCAATATTTTTGCACGATCTGTGTGAGTGCCTAGCGGATTTGAACTCGAGTCCACGTACGCAGGAGGGACACCCGTGCCCGTGTGAGGGTCACATTGAAGGCCTCCGTTGCAGCCTATCAATTGGATCAAGAGGAAGACACCCGTTAGATTCCGGAGCTAAGTCCGTCTTTTCAAACCTACCTCCGTCGAGGCAGCTGTTAGGTCCAGGGTTGGTGGCGAAGTTGCAGTTACGACGAGCCTAACGAGATGGATCACTCTGTAAGCACCGTGAGGCCCAAGCTGAATTGAGGCACTAACCCAGATGCGACCAGCCCTCCAGTTGTCAGGTACGCTGAACGTCTTCGAGGAATAAGCCGGGGCCTCCCAGCCAGTTGCGACACTGGGGGTAGCGGTTCCCACGTTCTAAGAGATTGAAAAAAGAAGCGAGAACGGTGAGTCCCGTGTGCGTGTTCCGAGAGAGATCTTCTCACCAAGTCAGTGAACTAAGGGGCAGGAAGGCCGTCAGTGGTAGTCATGCGAAAGGGTATTGGTGATACGTACGACAGCCGGCCAGACAGTGAAGGGGCAAGCCTAGCAATATGTGTTAGTCTTCAATGATCATGCAGCGCTCTTTCAACTCCGCTCACATTGTAAACGGTGAAAGTACGGGCAGCGCTGACCGCACTGGCGAATCCAAGAGCAGCGGCGATGGTGAGCTTCATTGTGGTAGGTGGTAGTCGATGAGAAGGAAGGATCTCTGAGGGCAACTGTGTTTACAGTGGTGAAGAATCCTGTACCAAGACCAACAGAACCCATTTTTATACCTTCTAGAGGTCCATAGATCAAGCGCCTCGGGCAGCTTTTACGAGATTTCGAATCCCAGTCCGGGAATTCGAGCATGGTTTAACCAGCAACAGGAGATTTGGAAGAGGACGAGCATGCCTCTAGCGAACGTCGGACAAATGGACCGCACTTCTGACACTTCGCTCGGCGGGAACAAGCGACGCGGGTGGTAAGTCGTCCGTAAGGAAGAAGCGAGCCCAACGTCATGGTTGTCACCCTAAAAGGAAACTTCACACGTGAAAAAGCCGGACGAATTCCCGTCGCTTGGGCTTCTGTCGACTTCTCCGAGCGATAGGATCGACTTTCGGAGACGAGCCTTTACGTAAATGTAGGCACTTCGGCTGTTCCTCCACCACGTTGACGAGGAAAGACCCCTATTGCCGTCGGTACGGAGGTTCTGTTCTCTAACTCCATTCCGCTTTCGACGGCGCCGCGACTCGGGAAAGCCAGAGGTTCATGTAATGGGGTCGGATGAAGTCCCAGAAAGGACTGAGAAAAGACCACAACATGAGCTATTCTCAGCGTATTTCTGCCGTTCAAGAAGATCCGTCAACTGGATTTGAACACCGGCTAGTTTGAAGCCGGATGGGGGCCGCTGGAGCTCAATTCCGGTGCCAGCCCCTATTGGAAGACTACTAGTTGCTTTCTTCGTGAACTTTGAGCCAATGGGAGAAGCCGCAAGAGTGGGTTGAAATCGGGGAGAAGGGCGTGCAACGGAAGAAAAGCGGCGAATCCGTGGCGGGTCACAAGACCGGCGCAAAGCGGTGTGTTCGTTGTCGTCACATCGGCCCTCCCTCAACAAGAGTTCAGAGGATCCAAGTCATGGGTATAGTGAGAGAACACAGAGAGGGAATTTGAGACAGATCTCTCAGTAGTCTTCCGTGGACAGGATAAATGCAACTTGGAGAGTGTAAGGTCGTTTGTTGTATAAGGCCGCAGGCCCGAGAATCAACGTAGCCCTGGCGCTGAGCGACGGCGCATCAAGCGTCTTTAAAACCCCCACTCTTATCAGACATTCTCTCACTACTGTGGATGATCTTGAGGTATCGAGCCGAATGTCTAAATCAAGAGGTCGGCGCCCTGCGTTCTATCCAGGCCGTTTCAGGCAAGTATCTGCAATTTGTTCTCGTGGCAACTAAGGGCTAGCGCAATGGGTGCGTGGAGCTTCCCACAGAACAACCACCTCGTTCGTCTAGCTCTCGGGACAAGCGGACATGGCAGAAACCACACCCGAAAGAGTAGCAAGCTCCCTTTGTTTGGGAACCTGATGGTTTGCGTCCAAAGTTTGGTCAAGCTGGTGACTTCTGGGCAAGATACAAC
Source organism: Tulasnella sp. 427 (assembly GCA_019633495.1). NCBI lineage: Eukaryota > Fungi > Basidiomycota > Agaricomycetes > Cantharellales > Tulasnellaceae > Tulasnella > Tulasnella sp. 427. The sequence continues at coordinate 5,699 of WSUD01000168.1, read as the reverse complement.
AAGATTGCAGACAGTTACGATAGAGACTTGTCAAAGAATCTCAACGGGAACCTTGATGTCCTTTTGATTTTTGTGAGCTTCGCTTTGACTATCTGTGGCTTCGAAAGACTGACCGAGAAACTCCGCGTCACGTTCCAAGGCCGGTTTGTTTTCCGCCATCAACACGAGCTTCTTTGCACTTGCAATGCCGTCCCTATCCCATGATCCTATGGATAAAACCAATGCACTTCTTGAACTCCTCGTTCGGAAGGTTGACAATAGCTCCTTTATAGCCGCCGACATTTCTCCGCCCTTCTCTCCAGAGTCGAGCAGCATTTCAGCCAATTGCCTGCTTTACGCCAGTCTCTGCTGCAGTCTGCTAGCAGCTTTGGGGGCCATGATCTCCAAAGAGTGGCTCCAAAGCTTCGAAAGGACAGGCCAAGTCTGCCCCCTGCATGAACAGAGCAGGCTACGTCAGCGCAAGTTCGACGCCGTTCTTTGGTGGCGACTAGAAACCATCATCCTCTTCCTCCCCAACTTCCTCATATTCTCCGTCATACTCTTCTTTGCAGGTCTCATTCGCTACATTTATCCCATCAACCGGGTGGTCGCAGGAATTACAATTGGTTTCATTTGCGCCGGGGCCATTTTCATGATGGTCACGGTCGGAGCGGGGGCGATAGAGCCGCTCTGCCCCTACCAGTCGGCATTGTCCAGAGCATTACGACACGCGTTGCGACCGGTCGTATTGTACATCGTACGACCAGCCATGCGACAGCTCTCGCAGTCCATGAGGGACCTATACCGCTCCTGGTGGGAGCTGTGGACGAATCCTTCCGCGGGTCTCGGAGGGATCCCCCCTCAAATAGATCGGACGAAGAGAAAGCACTGACCCCTGACGATAAGCAGCAGATATTGGACGCCCGAGGTGCATGCTGGATGCTCGAAATCACAGCCGACTCTCAAGACCAACTCGCCATAGCCCAAAACATCTTCAGCCTCAATCGTGCCGCCTGCGACTCAGTCTTTGAGCACGAAATAATTTGGCAGCGCCTTCTCCTCTCAACGGTAGACGCTCTACGCGCCTGGAGGGATCACCCCACACCCCAGAACAGGCAGATTGTAGAGCAGATCGCGGCTGCCCTCTGTCATCTGCTACTAGCATTCCCTAGAACCGCCGAGAAGTGGGGAGAGGTTAACCCGACGGCTACCATTCGAGTCGTTCTCTGCAGGAACAGAACGGCTCCACGCGCTTGACTTCGCCATTCACGGATACTGGCCTGATGCTTCGGATGCCCAGGTAGTTCGTGAAAGCTTTGCGAGATCAGATTACTACATCATGATGGTCGTACTTCGGGGCCTCGCTATCAATGACCGTTTCATCCCGCCAAATTACGTGTCGTGCTTGGTCAACAAGCCTCATGATGACACAATCTTAGGTTTACTTGCCCAGGTGGTAGTCAAACCACGATCGATGAGTCGTTATCAAACACGTTTTCCACCACTACGCGCGGCAGTAAACGAGGAGGACGAAGACGCGGCGTGGGGATCATTTACCAGGTATGTTAACCAAATGAATAGTGGGAGTGAGAGTCAAAAGCTTATACTGATCTCTTCCTTTTTACATTAGACAAAATGTCGAGAAAGTCTTGGTCATGGCGCTTACTGGGCGTGAGGGCTATATTTTCTACCGCGACGAGGATTTCCGCCATCCTGGACCATTCGCGGACTACGCAGCCGACCAAATTCAAAGTCTTGCCCTCCGAGAAGCCGAAGCCGAAATCCTCGCCGCCATTGCGCGGAGGGTCCCGGCTTTCTCTACCAGATACAACCCTAATCTCCCGTCAATACTTGATCATTGGAGGAGTGCGCTCAACGATTCCTTCCTCGCCATCACTCCAAGGATGAAGTTGGACGGCAACGTCCCCGATCACCAAAGTCATCTCCAGCAGTTTGCTCAAGAAGCACTGGTGACGGCGATGAATCTTTCTCGCACGAGCGAAACAGGGCGAGGAGAGCAAGTCATCAACGGATATTGGCGCAATTTGGGAGAGAAGGTTAGCGAAGGATCCTGGCGCGCGCTGGACTGAGTTGTTTTGGCCCAGTGGGCCTCCAATAAAGACCCAGAGCGAACCCAAGATGTGATCTATGAAGTTGTCACGTGGATATTCGGGGATTAAAACTCGGAAGGAATCAAATGCGGACCCGCTTGGTACCAGGCATTCCGGAAGTGTAACGCATGTGATGGTGTGTGTAGCAGCCCTTTTGTTCTCTCGATCAGGATCGCTTCGGTACTCTATTTACATATCTGGAGGTCTCGGTCAGTTACTGCTTTTGCTGTGTACTGTAGGTCTTCTCTTTGAGGAAGAAAGGGGGGGGGGGTCGGCTAACATAGAATGGTGGGTTCGCGGTCGGTAAGCTTTTAATGTGTAGCGTATTGGTTATCCAGTCATGGGTCACGAGCGGAAAGGGTATAAAACCAAGAGAGATCTTGCAATTCGGTTCCTCGTCTTCATTCTACATTCACCTCACTAGACTGAATCTTCGTGAATCTCCACATCTCTCAGAGTCATATCAACCTACCCCGAACATCAAATGGAACGCGTTGCAAGGGGATCCTTTCCTTGCGGCGTATCTGTACCCTCTTCGTCTAGAACTGATTTGTCAGAAAGCTCTGATCGTCACCGCCGCGCTCATGTGACCGGGACGACCAGCAGAGCCAAAAGGGATAAAAGCACCTCTGCCGAGGTAACCCGCCAGTGTGTGAGTTTCCAAGCATCTTGATCCAAGTTCGAGTGACGAGTATTCTTGTACAACGCCCTGTCATCCCCACAAACCACCAACAGTTTCTCGGCATGAGTTGTGCAAGCATTGGCGACGCGCTGATGATAGATAGGAAGGTCTCTGAGGCACTGTATCGGTACCAGAAGGCCCGGGATGTCGTAGAAGAAATCGTCAGGGAAACAGACGAGGTGGACCCCTGTCTTAACACAATTCGACGCCGTATCGAGGTAGCTCGTGCTGTCCGATCACAGAGATATCGCAAAGCGAGAGATGAGCAAGACCTTGTCATAGCCTCGTTCTTGGAGTCCGAGAACAGGCACGGATTGGGCCACGCGTACTGCATTCTTGGCGATCTATTCACCTATGAGGAGAACTGGAGTGACGCCTACAAAATCTATCAAGAAGCCTCAAAGTGGCTCAAAAAGGAGATGAACAGTCGTATGGCCATTACGTGTGACCTTCGGATTGGCACGGTCTATTTACGTAGCATTCGCGCTAGTTACGATTCTGCCGAGAGGGAAGCCCAATTGACCGATGCGACGGGGTGCTTTGAAAATGCTTTGGCAACGAGTATCAGGATGGGAGACCTGAGAATGATGGCGCAGTCCTCCAAGGCGTTGGGTAAAGCGCTTTCAGAACTGGGGGATGACGAACTTGCGTTAGAGCGATACAGGCTGGCATATGGGATTTTAGCAGACCTACGTGACGATCAAGAACAAAAAGAGATTCTTCGTACACTGGTTGCTGAGATTGAATCGCGACGGAGGCCTTCGCGTGTAAAAGTCACGAGGAGGAGATAAAGTCTCTCATTTTTGTCCCATTTCTATAGGTTTCCGCACCATCTTCTCGTCCCTCTCATATTGTCAGTCAGCTTTTTGAGACTCAATCTGATCTTCTCATGTACATCCCACTGCTATCTTACCACGTGTCTATATCCCATAGTTGATTTATTCAGAGTTCTGCTGTATCTTCCCTTTTTTCTCCTTTTTTCGTTTCTGTCCTTCGGTACCATCCCAGAGCAATTGCATGCCTACACTATCAATGAGAAATAGTAATATAACCAGCTCTGTACATTCATTTACCGGTTTTGGCGACTATATAAACGAGGCTTCTATCCACAACAAAGGCTTTGACGTGGGTGTTTATCTGGAGATAGTCACCGTCATTCGATACTAATTTTCCAACAAAGCGTCCCGATACCAATAAAATGGACCGTTCGTCGGAGGTTATCGAGATCCATGAGGTGCGTTTGGATGAAGATGATCGCTGGGGCGGAGATACGGAGCATACAATCCTCGTTAACCCTACAGCAGTTCACGTCGGGTCAAGGTTCAAGAAAACCCGTTTACTCAACCGGTAGGAGGTTGAGTTGCTCGATGTGCGAGGAGGTCGATGGTTCAAGTCTAAGGGATGGAAACGTCACCGTTCTCTCATTCCGTCGTTCTCTCACTACGGGGAAATGAGACACAGCCTCGCGATTCGGATTCTTGCCTCTACGCAGACCAAATATCGTAACAGGGTTGTCATTAGCAGAGCTCAGGCAACCGAGGGTATAAGATAGTCTAAGATCTATACAGTCGTTTACCTAAACGAACTCTAGTGTGATTTTTTGTTTTCCGTCAAGAGCCGTAGCCAGCCGACGCCTTACTCGACAGGTCTAGAGCAAGTCGCTGGTCAACATTAGGGTAACGGTAGACGATGATTAGAAGATAAACTTACTGGATGGGAACCCTCGGGGTGACGTGGATGCTAGCGTGGTTCTTGACACCCTCAACACGGTGGTAGGCGTTCAAGTTCTTGTGCAGAGTGAGTTGGAAGACGGATGCACCACCTTGGCGAGAAGTGATGGTCGACGAAGCGAGGAAGTACTCCCAGGTGCGGAACCATCTAGCCGCGGCAAGAGAGGGAGAGAGAGAGGGAGTCAGGCGACTACCGCGGAAAGCTCGAGTGTTCAACGTACTTTTCACCGTATTTAGCGACGACTTTGTCCTTGTTCGACAGCCAGTTTTTGTACCACCTCCAGATCGTAGCCGAGTAGTGAACACCAAGAACGTCGATGTTCTTGACTTCGAAACCAGCACCCTCAACCTGCAAATCAGCGGTGACGAGAATGAGCATCGAGCATGGAACGGCCCGTCGAGTGAAACACGAACCTGATTGACAACCCAACCCAAAGAGCAGCTAGCGTCAGCACCGGGGAAGACGTATTTGTTCATGAAGAGACCCCTATACGCCAATGCCAAGCGCCGGTTTAGTGACTATTGTCACAATCGGCGATAGCAAACGCACCAAATCAAGTCCTCATATTGCCAATGGGGGCGAATACCAGCGACTTGGAGAACGAAGATGCCATCGTCGTCCAAGAGATCGTATACCTGACGCATGAAAGCTCCATAGCGGCGAATACCAACGTGCTATAGAAGGCGTGGTCCAGTTAAGAGTCAACCGTGGAAGGAGCGACATCCCAAGACACCACACACCTCAGCCATCTCAAGAGAGACGATTTTGTTGAAGTGACCGGGAGGGTGGGGGATGTCGCGGTAGTCCATGCAGAGAATTCGTCCCTTGGCGGGAGGAACACCGTTGTCGGCGAGACGCTTGTTTCCGAAAGCAGTTTGGTTCTTGCCGAGAGTGATACCAGTGGCGTCAACGCCATAGTTCTTAGCAGCGAAGGCGCAGAGAGTTCCCCAGCCGCATCTAGGAGGGATGGGATGGGGGGACACGGTCAGCCGCTGCTTCGCGTCGCGGCACAACGAAAGATGAAGCAGCTGCTTACCCGATGTCGAGCAGCTTCTCGCCAGGTTTGAGGTCGAGTTTCTCGCAGACGACAGTGAGCTTGTTGTCCTGGAGCTGTTCGAGAGACTCTTCCCGGTCGGTGTCGAGGATGATGCCAGAGGTGTAGATCATGCGAGGGCCCAAGAACCTATGCCCAGCCC
>WSUD01000167.1:0-28343 GCA_019633495.1 Tulasnella sp. 427 | reverse complement strand
AAGAAGTTTCTGAAGGAGAAGTATGTCTTTTCCAATCGGTCGAACTCGTTGTCGTAGAAGACCACCTTGTTCTGAATGGCAGTGCGCATGGGACCGACAGCCAAGGTGTCAATCGGAGTCGACTCGCCGTACGTCTTCCGGATAAGTTCCGTGATTTCCCTGCGGTCGCGTTCCAACCGCCCATGAAGCTCCATCACTGCCGTCCCAAGTGGAGGAGCGCCTCGTTCTTGCGCTGCGATGTCTGCCTGTCCACCAACGTAGGACTCCCACTGCTTGACACGGGCTTCGACCGAGCTCCAGTACTCCTCGTTTCGCTTATCCATCTCGGCGAAGTCCTTATTTTTGAGCCCCAGAAGCTCCTCCGGTCTGACGCGGGTCCGCATCGGAGGGAAGACAATTTCAAACACATCAACGGGGTCCGTCTGCATTCGCATCGCCATGCCGTTGTTTATGGCGAAGTACCGGACGTGGTGGAGGTAGATATTGTGGAAGCAGCCGGCGCCTCGAAGCAAACGTACGTCGGCTGGATAGAAGTGCAGTTCGAGGAGCTTGGCAAACGAGTAGCGTCTCGCTTCTTCCGTCATCGGGATGTAGGGAGAGTTCTTGCCGCAGATACAACAGAAGCTGAATGTCACAATGTCCATGGGGTTATTAAATACTATCTTGGACTCGGTACCAGCAGGCCAGGGTTGGGTTGAGACAAGGACACGGTTCTCGTTGTGGATGTAAACTCGGCTATGTCCGATGCTGGGAACCTTGCAGCTCTTGAGGCTACACGGTCGGTTTTCCATGGCGTTCCTGCATGCCTCTTCTACGACCTGACCAACGGTAAGATCATTCTCCCCGTAGAACGTGAGGTATTCAAGTCTCGGTGGTGTGCAAGGAGGCCTGAGTTCGAGATCAACGGTCGGCACGGTCGTGGTTAGGACGGTGATTTTCTGGTAATGCTCCACTACGAAGTCGTCCTTGTTCTTGCGGAGGTACCACTCCCAAATTCTTTGCATCTCCTGCTGCTCGAACCGTAGGGCTGCGAGCTGACTGTCCTGCGCAATGCAAGCAACCTCTTTCAGCTCCAAAGGCTCCAAAGGCGAAAATTGCTTCTCCGAGGCCTTCTGGGACGATAGGACTGAGCTGATGAGCGATGATTCGGAAGTGAGACTACGCCGCTGATCAAAGTACGATCCACTCCCGGAGTCGGAGAATATGGAGACGGGAGTTTTGACTGCCATGGGGGTGTCATCATGATCTGAGGCGTCGACGATTGCCGACTTCAGGAGCGCACTGGCGCCTCCCGTTGGAGGTAAGCCTTCCATGGCGTTCCCCGGAAGGACCGATGGTTCGTGGCTCGGTGTACCGATATCCACCATAGGGGTGATGTCGTTACTTCCGGGGGCCATCAGCAAAATGTCCAGCGCAGACGCCGCTCTCGCCTCCAGCTCCGCTTTCTGTCTGTGCGCTTCCTCCTCCTTTATGAGCATCACCGCCTCAGCCTCTTGCCATTCCTTCTTCGCTCGATCTAGGGCATCGTCCAGCTCCTTCATTCTGCGTATCGGGTACGGTGGAGGGAATCTGAGAGTAGCTGAAGCGGAGATGAACGTCGATAGGTAAGGGTTGATGGCGGCTTGAATCTTTTGTGAAAGACGGCGCTGTAAAGCTTCCTCGTCTTGGGATTCTTCGTCCTCGTCTTCTGTATTGATGCTTCGGGACAGTCCCGACAGTCGAGATGGGGTCGGTGTTGCGAATGGGGCGGACTTGGGAGCTTGGAGTGAAATGTTGGAGTTGGAAGGCTGTAGGCCAGAAAGCGTGAACATGGAAGAGGTCGACAAGACTCTGGGACGGAATGGATCGGGAGCTGCCTCAGTTGTGAGAGGTGGGAGAGTGAGGACATGGTCCTTCCAGAGGTAGGTCTCCATTTTGAGGTTGCGCACGATGAAGACAATGAAGCTCGCGATCTTTTTGACCTTGTTCAACGTGTCTACGTCTCCCCCGCGAAGGATAATGGTACATCCCGTTTCTCTGCTACACCCTTCAAAGCGCATGAAGGTATTTCTCCGTCCGGGGATCAGGGCATGCTCGAATGTCTGAAGCCTGAATCTCGCGCAGTCGCCCATCTTGGGCTCCAAGGCGAGTCGATCCATCGATGAGATGATGTCGGATTGTGTGATGCGCGAGACGAATTGAATCGCCTTTGGCTTCACCGAACGGGCCACGGCAATCTTCTTCTCCAAGAGGTACTCCAATGCAAGCCTCGACACCGGGCCTTCCACCAGCAGAACGTGCGGATGGTGGGCCGCGACTCGGGCGGTCAAGTTTTTCAGATATTCTTTCTCTTGGGCGAGGATAGGACCAATCGACATTAGCTGCCCCTCAACACGACTATAATCGAACGGGAAGGTGACGAGCATGATCCGCGGCTGGCGGAGGTGACGAGACATTTGCTTGTGTGCGACGTTCTTCGTAATGACAGCTCCGTCCACGTACTCGGAATCGCGAGGAGCGCCTCCTGGTAGTTTCTTGATCTTGACATACCATCGCGCGTCCATCGCAAATCCACGGGGACTAAGCTTTAGGTGGGTGGCAACTTTGAGAGCTAGCTTCATCAAGGTCTCCTCCCATTCGCCTTGGTGGGGCACGCGCTCCTTTGCGAGCATCTGTCGAAGCATCGTGCGGAGGTGCTGCATTGAGGCGGCGTTTAGCTCGGCTGCATAACTATAAACGGTTAAGGTCAGTCTCAGTAATGTGAACGTTCAACATGACACATACGCGCTGCTTTCTCGTCGTGTCCTCCATCCAGGTTCGCCAAGATCGCCAGATAGATCGATGCGGCTGTGCACTCGATTTCGTCCGAACCCTGTCGTTGGATCATACTCCGTTGCATACGAGTTGAAACGGGATCGCAGCGGTGCTGGGCTGTGGCCGCCTTCAGACGAGCCAGGAGAACCCGGAAACGCGATGGAGGATTGACCTGGGTGGGCAGGGAGACCAGTGGGGACGGTGACCGGAGAGGCTATGAGGGTCGGTCGGACTGCACTGGAAGGTGATGCCGAGATGAACGCTTCAAGAGGGTTTGCAGGAACCCTTTCGTCCTCGGCAAGGCCTCGTCTGAATGGAGGGTGGACAACATGCGATGCCGTAGATTCTTCCCAGTTAGGTTCTTGCGAGCCTTCGGCATATGCTGGAGATGACGGTCTTGATGCCGAGTCGAAGGCGTCGAAACTGCTCTTCCGCCTCATCTCTCCGATAGAGTACAAGTGCCCAGTCTCAGCAGATCTCGGTAGTCCTCCGTGAAGAGTAGAGTATGGAGAGGCGTGGTGATGCATGAGGTCCAGTTGATGCGCCGGGAAATTCGTGGAGACGGAGAGGACACTTCGACGGTCGTCTTCCTCGTCCGACTCTTCCTCCAGCTTTTGAAGACAAAGATTGCACACGCGAAGCATGCCTTCAGCACCGAACCTTGAGGCCTTGATGATATTGGAAGCGCATCTTGAGCAAAAGATCTGACCTAAAGGGGGGCGGTCAAGCATGTGAACATCGTCAACCCAGAACGGTGCGCAAGCGTCACCCACCGCAAATACGACAATGATGTTTTCTTCTCCAGGTTGAGAAAACGCTCTTGCAGTCATAACACTCTGTACAAGTCTCATCGTCCATCCAATATTCTCGGGAAAGGCCTGTACGTCGATCAGGGGTTCTGAGTAAGCAACTGCGGCGCCTCAAGAAGGTTTGAAAATCGCCAAATCCGCCCACCTTCGCCTCGGAGACGTCTGATGACTTGGCTAGCCGATGCGCTCTTGCGTCCAGACGCTACAGTTTTGACGCTTCTTGTATCGTCGTTGAGTTGAAAGCCAGGGATGTAATGACCGTAACCGGGTCCCTCCGCTGCATCTCCACCTTGAGATCCTTGAGGATGGTGATAAGGCAATGGACTTGGACCACCTCTTGCAGATCCAGCATCCGAGAGATTATCCCCTGGGAAGGACGGTTGCTCCGATATGACTGGGGTGAGGGAGACGAGTGGAGGCGCTGGGTTGGAAGAGCGGATCGCAAAGGATTTGCCCTTTCCCTTATCCTGGCGAGAGGCCGATGCGAACGAAACGACCGACTTTGTCGTGCCCGTGGATCCCTTTCTGCTTGGATTTGGAGAGGCGACCGTTGACTGTTCGGCAGTTGCTGCTGGTGAGCCTGAGGAGGTGGACCCTGCTCCTCCGGTGGTCGACGTCAAGGTGCCTGTGGTGGTGGATGGTACGGCGAACGTGTTCTTAACTTTAGAGAATAGCGATGTAACGTATGCAAAAGATGTATCCTCCTTCTCGTCCTCAGCGAATGGATTGCCAAAGGTGGTGAGGGTATGTGGGTCGTCGTTGATGCTGAGTACGGGCCTCCCTTTTCCGCCTATATTCGAACTCCTTGAGGACACAACACTTGCGGTCTCCATCGTCGTAGTAATCGTATGGTAGTCAGTGCTGGCGTGTCCTTTACTCTAAGATATATACGACGAGGCGTAGCGAGACGAGCAGTCGAGAGCAGGGGACGGCACAAAGTGCCAGTGGTGGGCAGGGGATTCGGATAGTTGCGCATGTCAGGGACTTTCTTCCCGCGGTCCGATTTCCCCAATTTGGCAACTTGTCGACTTCTCCAAAGACGACCAAAATCAAGGTAAATTTGCAGACGGATATTACGCGACGATAGCAGTCGAGATTGAGTCGCTACTAGCTCTACGCCATAAGCTCAAATCCACCGCCCATCATCATCCTCTCACTAGCGGCACCTCCGCTCCCACCGCTCTTGGTGGCAATGGCACCGTGAACCGTTTCCAAAGCTGATGTCCACTTATCTAGGGCTGCGTATCTTCGTTTCTCAAGCGCAGAGCTAACGTGAAATGAAAGTGGATGCAGATACATGATCAGTTGACGCGGTTCGGATGGGGCTCCACAACACAGGGGCACATACTGCCTATCTAGTTCGAGACGGGCTCCAACTTGATCGATCCGGCCCTCGACTTTTCCTTCGAGGATTAGACCGACAAGAATTTCCTCTACCTCATCCTTGTCGATGTTCAGTTGCTATAGAAATACCCCGTTAACAACGACCAATTGCCATTAAGTTTACAGCCGTACCCGTGCAAGGAATGAAAGCTCCAACCGGGTGTAGGGTTTGATGAGGTCGAGAAGATATTGTGTTCGAAGCGTTCTTAACAGGTCTCCGATGTACTGTCGAATGAAAGGATCGTCCATAATTGTAGCCTTGTGATCTGCAGTGGAGAGGTGAGTTCAGATCACATTGTGGCCAACAGGGATGCATACCTTTGAGGATCTTTTCTGCAGTATGGACTTCTCTTCGATGATAAGCATCGACGAGGTCGGTCATGGCCGTGATTTCTGGATCATTCTTGTACCTGAATCAGGAAACGTAGTCAATGACCGGATTCTGTACTTAAAACAAGCGCCTGACGAACGGTTTTGTCTCCTGACTGTCGAACGGATTGATCTCGTTGCCGACCAGCATATGAGCCAAGACGAGGTATTTCAGCACCTGAATTCTCTGGGGAGATCCAGCTTCGTCATAGTTCTTGAATGACTCGAAGAAATCTTCCGACGCATTGTTCCACTTTTCTGTCCACGGTCCGGGATTTGAGAACTCGGAACCTTCCAATGCTAACCGACTATGACTCACTCTCGCCCATCCACATTTTTCCGCCGCACTCCCGAATCACGCCCATGATACGAGGATGCGGGATGGCCGACCGCACCTGGAGGCACGCGTTGTAGATTTCCTAGTACAGTAGACATGAGCTTCAGTTGATCCTTGCGCGAGGCCGATGTACGAGACAATCGAATCACCTTCAGCTTCTTAAAGTTCTTCGTCTCGTTGTACATTTGAATCTCCAGAGCGTACACTTCGAGCAGAACCGTGCCCTTGGATTGATCCGAGTCGTCGCCCGCTGAGATCGCCTCATGCAAGTCACGAATGAGCTAATAACCGATCTTGTTCAGAATGAGCCCATTCGCGTTGCATACGGTTCCAACCTTGTTGAGCCTTGGGTACTCCTTCTTGTCTAACCATAGCTTGGCGAGCTTGAGGTTGGTTTTCGTTGACAACCTCTGCAGTGTGCTGACCGTCAGCCACCAAAGTCACATCGGTCCATACACAGTCCCAGAGGTCTCACGTCGTTCTTCGACTCAGCAAGAGCCTCTCTCGTAACCTCGTAGAACTTCTCCAGCACTTCCACATCCACTTTAACGCTCCCCTTTCCACCTACCCCGCCTTTCCGCTTGCCACTCTTGCCACCTTCGCCGACGTAATCCAGAATAGAGTTTATGCTCTTCTCGGAGTAGTTGCGCGTGACGGCGGATTTGGTGTACGTTAGCAGTTCGGTGTAAGTGGCGAGCGCGTCCGCGGGCCGCTGAAGGACAAGGAAGAGCAGTTTGGTAGATTGCTTCAAGGCTTTGAATCCCCTACGTCAGGAGTCTCATCAGTACGTGAACTCAATAAACGTGTCTATGTCACCGTACCATTCGTTCTTTTCTGGTTGTGACGACACGATAGCTCGGAAGGCCTTTAGAGCGTCCTCAGGTTCATCCTCCTTCAGACCTTTGAGTATGGCCATCAGACCGTCGTCGACTGCGTTCCACACAATATGAAATACCTTTCGCCTTGTAGTACATGTTCTCTACGTCCTCGGCCTTATCGTCATCAGAACCCCCTTCGTCAGAGTACTCAAAGCCGTAGTCCTAGTGGTACGAGGGTACGCGTTCCAGGAGTAAGCGACACGCGACTTGTGCTTCAGCATATAAGAGGTCTTCACCTCGTCAGACTCGGCCTGCTCAAGATAGTCCATATCATCGTCATCCATGGTGATTTACTGCGTTGCGGGGTTATTCGACGTTGAAGGATGGTCAAGTGGTTGAGGCGGTCACGATCGAAAGCACCCGCCGCGAGAACGGGCACTTCGCGGTGGATCACATTTGTCCATTCTAGGCGACATTGGTCCCCGAAGAGGCATTGACGCCACGACGACTGCTACCGTTCCTCGTCGAGAGTTCAAGCATGTAAAAAGTGTCTTGATAGTTGAGTAAACTTGTGTTCACGGGCAATGCAGCTTGAAGGCTGAGAAAACATGCCAACTGCCAGCTCTATTCTTAAGTCTCATCCAGAATACACTCTAAATTGTCGAGAATATTCGACTAGGATGGCAGTTGCATATAGCTCTATATTAAACCAATCTCTCGCAGGTGATAGGAGTAGTACTAGCTAGTCTGAGATAAACATTTACTGAGCAAGCGTACTGAACCGTGGAAATCGACCTGCAGACAACCCAGTTGAGTTCGACCATCCTCCGATCTAACTAATACTGTTTTGAATTAGACCAGCTGAGGTCATATTTTGATCTCCTTACATTTTCTTCTCCAAATTGACTTGCAAGACGCTCTTGTTTCTAAAGTCTCTCTTGTATAGCTTGTGCGCCGGAAGCATGGGACCCCCGCGTTCATATTTGGGCGCCAGGTATTGAGACAAGCTACTGTCACAGCATTTTGCGGTGACTGCAGCGGTATTAATTTCTCTCCGAGCGAGGGAGTTCTACTGCCGTAAACCTGGCGGCATGTCATTGTGTCAAGAGGTTTGGTTCACAGCCTGTGTCGGCCGTAAATCACCCCTGACTGCGACTGAACATTGATTGCTGAGGTATTTCTCTAAGTCTGGGTATTTCCCTCAGTACGAGCATTGACAGAAGCTTCTATCTTGACTGTCTATCGAAATGTTCCAACCATGCGGTATTTCCGCCCTCTTGCGACCTTTACGCCGCGGCAGGAATCACGGAGTGGCAAGACTGATTGGTCGCGCTCGTCTTGTCCACTGCACTCTGGCATAGTAAGGAAAGGCGCCTAATGTAGAGGCCTCGTGTCAGCGGAACGAAACACAGTACTAAAGAGCAAGGGATGGGACGAAAAGGATTGAATCGGCCTCTCGCTCGAAGTCCCCATTATCCACCCCAATGCACACTCTTTCTTCGGGATCGGGAAGACTCAACACCAAAACGACTCAAAGGAAGTGCAGCGGCTCTTGTCGTTAGTTTGCGGGACTTACGACGCAGGTGAGCCTCGGGCATTGAGTCAAATAATCCTAAACGCTTGATCGCGTTGAACCCCCCCCCCCCCCAGGACCCAGAAAACAGAAGCTTCCTTCAGAAGGTCTACAAGACTGAACCTTTCTCTTTCATCCTGGTGATTTGATTTTGTGGGTAGATGTCGAAGGCGTTGCGTAATCCGCAGTTGAGCCGGGGAGATAAATACCTCGAAATCGGAGTTTTCCAGTTCAAGTCACTCAATGTGAGGGATTTCTACGAGAAAATTGGTACCGTATTATCCAATCAGTCATGCCAATGCCTTCTTTGATGTGATGTCAAGCTTTCGTTTAGGAGAATACCCTTAAGCTAGCCTGATATGAAACTTCTTTGGACTTGTGGTCTTATCCATAAGCATAATATTCAGCTTGAGTCATTTTCATCAAGATTACTCTCAAGTCTTTTAGAATGGCGTGGTATTACGCATATGGCAACGTGAAGCGTTCCATGCCCCGCTTGGGCTGCTCCGCATTCCCTGCCAGTGAGTGATTTCTACAATTCTGTCAAGCTAATGCAAACTGGATCAGTAGTCCAAAATAGCTTTTATGACTTATGTGGCTGCGGTGCTCACTTTGCGTTCAGCTGGTAGTGGACTCTGGCTGTCCTCGGTATAAATGTCGTTCAACCGAAGTTCGCCAGGATCTTCACCAGGTCCTTCACCCCCAAGTACTCCAATCCCTCCAGTACATCTATAAAGACTTTCAAGCGCTTTATCATGCCAAGTAAGATATCTCTTGCTGTTGCAGAGAACTTGTTGTAATGTTGTCTTCAGAAGACGTTGCCAGACAGTATAAGATGCACCTGAATTCCATCCGTCAGGGAAGCACTAAGCATGCGGAATTCACTTTCGATGTGAGCCAGAGCCAATCTTTGGAGTGAGACATACTTGACCGTCTCCCCTGACGATCAGAAATTGTTCGTTGGTGCACAACACAACGGCACTTGGACAAGTACAGTAACAGGTAAGTGCCGTGATCTGTTGATGCAGCAAAACTCACCTACACTGCTTCGAATAAGTTATCTGGATATCACGCCCCCTTGCGAAAGTCATCCCTGTCGGAACTACATACACGGCAACGGCCAAAAAGCTGATCGACGCTGAAGACCTGGCCAGTGAACCGATGTGGAAGCTATTCCAAGCTCATGTCCCTCAGCTACGGAACGACGTAAGCTGAGTGGCCTCTCAGCTTAGCACACAAGGTATGCTAGTTCTGTTGAGAGACGGGACGAGATGCGAAACACATGTTGACATTTAAGAGGTAGAACTAGCCTGCCAATTTCTCCATCGTTCTCCTCGGAGTGGCATTCACGGACTGTTTTAGTAGGACCCCGTTGTAGCATAGATCTTATTGCACAATAGATTGCTTATTGCTTTCACTTCTTTTGTTTACGGTCCTTTGTCGACCTGCGTGGCGTGACCGAGATGCTTGAAGTTTAAAGCCCACGCACACCACAACAAGTTGCCCGGAACCCGCTGCATCCGGTCTAATTGTGTCAACTCCCAGCAGAGCCCTATAACGCCGGACGTACCGACATGGATGAAACATTCAATGTTTCGGCCTCAGTACCCCAAAGCTTAGGCTAATTCTAAGATTGTCTCACGCATCCAAGAGTCATTTGGAATCCAGCTCTACCCTTCCCCACCATCATCATGACTATTTCTAACGAGACTTCAGTAACTCGATTCAGAGGGTCGGCTTCTCGATTTGATAATACGTACGGAGCATTACAGCACGTGCCTAGCCTATCGTTGTTGACTAGGTACGACGCGAATAGGGTGAGGCTATGCCAAGTTTGGCGACAATGACTCACTGAAACGAGCTCGCTCGCACACTCAGGCGGGCGCTATCGACAGAGATCGTACGATTTACACTTATGATGTGCGCTGACCAACCCATATCTTGGGATCAGATTGGCTGGGGCTCCAAAATCAAGGTCAGCGGTCTGGCAGCCGAGCAGCGCCGCCTTTCCTCATTTGGATTCTTTCACCAAAGTGGCAATTGATCACCTTGCAGTACTCCGAGTCCACTGTACGGCATATTACACCCTGGAGTCCTTAAGGCAGAACAGCGGGCGTCGGAGCCGCTTCAGCCGGGATGTGTGCATGTCCACTTCAAGCGAGCTAGAAATGCAGCCACACTCCCAGGTGCAAGTGAATTCCCCACCCAGTCGTTCATCCCTTGATAATCCCTTACGGCCTTGACCCGGTATCTCCTTAAAAGCGAGCGCTGAGAGGACTCGCCACTATCCATAACGCTCCTCATCATCATCGCCTCTGAGCCTTGAGGGATATATCAAGTGAGGGAATTAGGACCGCAACCATCCCAAATTAACACCACACCTTCTTCCTCCCCTCGCAAAAATGCCTGGTCCTTCTGGAAAGCCTCCTCGTTACCAGATGCATCTCCATAATCTGAGAGCAATGCAACAGGTTGGATATGCAGAGAGCGAGCCTCGTCCTTACGGTCCAAGGCACGATGAGCGATGGGAGAGTGATATACAGAGTACGTGACTTCGTTCGGCTCAAATCTGAATCATTAAGATCTAAGAATACGATTCATGAGCAGTTCTCTGGGTAAAGGGCGCTGATGGTCGTGTCGTGACTGGGTTCTGGCCGGTGTATGCAGGAGACGGCAAGTCGAAACAGCAAGCGAGGGATGCTGCTGCCAAGGCCGCACTTGAAGCTATTGGCATCGATGTGCAGACTTTACCTTGACCATCGCAGTTGGAAAGGTATGCAGACCCTGCCGCAAGCTATGCCAAAGCCCTCCGTGTCGCTAAGCTGTTTTCAACCGCAGCAAGTGTGAAGTCATGAATGAAAGTCCCAATTCCCCTGCCGCCTAACCCGCCGGCAGTTATTACGCTTCCGTCGACCATGGGCTCGCAGCTGTAAACTATTGGTAGAATGCAGACTCTCCTTCACTCTCGAAACCCGCGAGCCTCAACTTGACCACCGATCCGAGTAGGAAGATGTCTCAACGGCTACCTTGAAGGGAAGATACCTTCTCTCGCTCACTGTGTGACATTGGCGGCTGATACGTTGCCGATGTCGCCGGAATGAGGACGCGTACCTATTCGGCCTTCCCTCAATGGCGCCTATCTCATCGGTCTTTGCCAGGGTAAGAGGGCAATTCGGGGCGCTAAGCACGTCCTTATTCGCGTTCTCATATTGTTAGCAAACAAAGCGTGCCCTTTGATATGTGATTCGATGAAGAGCTCCGTCTCATGAATGTCGTTTTGATCGGCTACAGACGATTGATGAGAGGCTAGATCTTGTCGGCTAATAATATTCTTGGCAGAGTTGTAATAGTCCGCAGCGGACTGCAGCGCAGCGAGCCCGCCGAGCCTAACTCTGAGAATGGGCAATAATGCTGTGGCACGGGCGTTACTGGCCGGGAAATGTGCTGCCGTTTATAAGCCTCGCAGGTGGAACGGCATACACTAGAGACCTCCGGCATGAGCTTGGTAACACTGTCACTCCGAGAACGCCAATTGAGCCCAGCGGGGAACGGATCTGTACAGGTTCCTCAGATAACTAGAGCCGATTGCAGACCCAATAAATATGTCGGACCGGTGAATGGTCAAAGGAGTAGTCATTCCTCAGACGCCTGGGCTTTGATACACGACAGCCAACCCATTTTGGCGGCAAAGAATACATTGATAGATTAACTAGCTGCTTGAGCTTTGTTTCCAGATCGTCGGGAGGTCCAGAGGGAGGCGACTTTTTCCATCGCCGAACCCGGTCTCACCGCCCCCGGTCCATTCGCCCCTCCCCCCCAGACACCAGGGCCCCTTCAGGGAAGAGACCCCGATGGGCTCTTATGGTTTATACGTCATCGCATCGCGGTTGTCCGCTACTAATCTCGCGTACTCTAGCAGGAGTCGGAACATCTGTACGGAGAAAGGGCAGAACGCCGCCGGTGAGCTCGGAGATTGATCACAGAGAGCCAAAATCTACGAACATAAGCTTGAATATCTTCCCATCTCCAATTCTCTTTCACAAAACGCAATCCATTCTGACTGATTTGTTCCCCGAGCTTATCGTGGCCCGGAGAGCTCCCGTCGGGTGGACCCGCGAAGAACGCCATGGTGTTGTAGAGGTCCGAATAGTCCATTTGGATGGGCTGTCGGAATAGAAGAGAAATAAGTCATTGCCTTGGGGGAGGGTGACGGGGTTGGCCGCGCACCACGTAGTGATACCAGGGAATTAACCAATCGGCGTTCCATTCGGGGAAGATCGTGGCCTTGAGGATCACCGAGCCAGAAGTGAGGAGGCGGCGGTAGCGCTGGGACCAGCCGTTGCCGTCTTACTCGCTGGGCGTTAGCAAGTGGTCTGGACTATCGTGAGGGGGGGGTGATAGGGTTACTCACCGACGTCGATGGCATACTTGTACTGAGACCCTAGATTCGGAGCTGCTCGAGGTTTGAAGTCGATCTCCTTGGCCATTGCCTCGCAGGTCCCATCCTTATTGTCGCACTGGATCGGCTTCCCGACAAGCCCGACGTCCATATACCGCTCGTTCATCTCCTTCTTGGAAAACGACTTGGACGTGAGCCCTTTCTTCGGGTCTTCCACCAGGATCCTCTCCTCGCCCTCTTGAGCATTGCCGAGCAAGTGCAAGGCGATACGGTGACTACGCTTCCAGGATTTGATGGTAAAATGGTTCCCAGTGGTCGATCCGCGCCAGAATGCCATGGCTTTTCTCGTCGACCACGCTGGAGTCTTCTCGAACCTTGTATCACCAAAGCCCACCAGCGGTGGCATGAGGATTTCTGGACCTTGAAGAATTTTGGACACCACGAAGTACGGTTCAAGGAAGGAGTCTCGAGCGAGATCCCAAGTGAAGGTACCATGGGAAGTGATGATTTCGGGGTTGTAGCAGAAATTCATGCTCGTTCGGTGGTCTTGGATAAACTCCACTGACAGGACAGATCAGTCGATAACACAGAGCATGAATGCAGGGGCGACACACTAGATTTGCCTTTGCTGTCCTGCCCCGAAAGGCCGTTTTCTTGAAGGACAGCCGGTGTATTATCTAAGCACGCCTTCGTCACGCGTTTCCGTTTGATGGTTGCTTTGTTCTCGAAGAAGGAGCTGGATAAGATTGGTGAGATATGCATGCAAAGGAAGCTTGAGATCTGATTGCGTACACTCTGTCTTTAGATAAGACTAGAAATTTCAAACGAGTTAGAACGTGATACTGGACAGGAACTTCGATTCTTGGCATCTACTCACAGTCGCCTCGGTCAACCTTCCGCAAAGCCTCCCTCCGGTAATCCTCCCGTAATATATGTGATCCAGTATCATGCAAGCTCGCATGAACTTCCATGTTTGGGAAGAGATGGGCAAAATCCTCGACCAGCGCAACCAAGTCGGTGATACGGCTGGTGTCCCGTACAGGCGAATGGGTGTAATTGAGATCGCCATCTTTGAAGATGAGGTGATAAGATTCCGGGTGGGTTTCGAGTTTCCGGGCGCGTTGTTGCATCATACGGGGGGCCAGAGCCAGGTACGGAGCGATGTCATGGTCTATCTGGTCGAACTGTTTGGAGTGGAGAGGTCAGTATAAACTTTTTGAGTGCAACCTGGTTCCCTCAATCACTTCATCAATTAATATGACGTTTTGCTTTTGTGCAAACTCGAACCTAGAAACCCCCGACGACTAAACATGAGCCCTCTGTGCGAGCGTAGAGCACATCGTGAACGAACCATTTATCGAAACCTTTGGGAGGCATTCGTCCATACCGCCTTTGATACTCCTTGACCGCATCAGGGAGCGTTTTGCTTTGCCTGAGATGCCTTTAGTCGAGATTTCGATAAGAGCAGGAGTTTTTGACTACACACCTCCGGACCAGGTCCTTCCACTTCTTCTCCGCCCCTTCGATCAACTCGAGAATGGGATGTACCGGCTTTCCTGAGGACCCTTCAGGCTGCTCTACATCGCCCTCGTCGTCAATCGGAATGATTATCTTGCCACTGCTCTGCAAAGACCATCGAGTTGACTTCTCGGGAGGCGGCCGTTCACGTTTCGGTGGTGACGGGGTTGGCGCGGCCGCCTTGCCTGTGGTGGAAGCAGACTCGTCTGCATACAAGTCGTCGAAGTTATCTTCTTCCTCGGTGTCCACAAAGCCAAAGAGAAGGAGGTATGCCGCGGCTAATGCCAGAACTACCCATATCGCGGCTCGTCGACCTCTGTTTCGTGGAGACCGAAGCATACCACGGAGGCCAAGCGACGCCATGGTTGTAATGAATCGCCTTCCTCAAATGGGTCGCGTCTTAGGACGACTTAGGATGTCGTGCTACTGGTCTTGATGAGCGTTGGGTTAGGGGAAGGATGAGTGGCTGCTTGGGTCGTGCGCTGGCCTTTGCCTGGGAGAGTGACGATCAATCAGAGAGCGGCACCGGACAAACAGACTTTTTATCCCAGCCACCGCCACTTGCTTACTTGCTTAATGGAGTATTTCACCTTTCTAATGGGGGTCGTTTCGTTTTGCTACGCGGTCCCACGTAGAAAATGTTCAGGTTAGACCCTTGCTGTCCAGGCACGCCGGATACGCGATCGCCGAAACGCAGCCCTGCGCCTGTCGTCGATATTTTCACTAGTGGAATACGAAAGACGAGGTATTCCCGTCACCAGGCTCGCCGTGTGAGAACGATGTTTTATAGTGATACCCGCGGGTGGCATGCGGAAGTTGGGAGTCTTAGAAACTCGACCGGGCAGGACCTCAATCGAGAAACCACCAATTGGAATCCTACTTGACAGCTATAATAGTAAGGTAGTCTAGGTAAATTATATTCAGAGACGTTCATAAGGCAAATCAATCTTTCCCTCTATGGCAGGCTGGATGACGAAGACACTACTGTAACACTCCTAAAGCAACGAGAACGCGCCGGCTCGCTACATTCTTGGCCTCGATCTGTGTTCTACCCGAGCCAGACTGCGTAAACGCGGACTCCGTCGCAATGATGGTAGCTGCAAGAACGTCACTGTCAGCATTCACAATTGTTGAGGATTCCAAACGTCTCACTTTTTATACGGCACGTCCACTGGGGTCGGTGCTGAGGGCCTGAGACCTCGAGAGTATCTTCTACTATAAAAGCTTGCGTCTGAGCTCTCAGATTTAAGAGTTGCATCCAATATTGACCTGCTGGGATTGGAAGAGTTACAGATGCGAGCTTGGGTCTATACCGAATCACGCTCACCAGCTGAGTTCTGAGCCATCTGTGAACTCGATATAAGGGAGGACTGAATGCTGATAGGTGAAGACTGAGA
Source organism: Tulasnella sp. 427 (assembly GCA_019633495.1). Taxonomy (NCBI): domain Eukaryota; kingdom Fungi; phylum Basidiomycota; class Agaricomycetes; order Cantharellales; family Tulasnellaceae; genus Tulasnella; species Tulasnella sp. 427. The sequence goes on along the minus strand of WSUD01000167.1, from coordinate 12,947 downwards.
GCTAAAGAGTTCTCATTTATAGGCCTGTATATAGGAGACAGGAAGATCAGTGAGGCATAATAGCTTGACTCTGGGGTTATCGAAGCGTTGTAATGAGCGCATAGCGCATCGACTGTATACAACAGCTCGTCATTCATAGTCACAGCGTCATAGAGCCCCTCTTCATAGCTTAAAGGGCAACACTCCCATCATATAGAAGCAATCGACTTTCAAAGGCTCTCATTCTAGACTTAAAATGCAATCGAGGCGATAGCGGCGAAAATAATCAACTCCCAGCGAATCGAGGTCAAGAGACCTAAATAAAGCTTAACTGCGGCGGCATAATAGAGGGCGCTTGAACAATGCATGAGAGGATTATTGCTGTGACAAGGCCGACCAGCAAACTCCTTTCGCAAGATCGGAGAAGGGGTTGATGCGAAACTATCTCATAGACCTTGGTCGTCTCTGAAACGTTGAGTGATTAAAGAAGTGGTGAGTCAAGCACCATGGTAGTCCTAAACCTAATCCGTGATTGAAACCGTGACGGCCGTGGCTATGGTTACGCGCCGGACCATTCCTTTTTGCTAGCGTCTCACGCCAAGCGGCGTCCCCTCAAACTTGTCAAATCTTTCTGTTGACTACGGGTCGGACAAGGCTTCTCTCAACTCGATCCAGTATCGACTTCATCTACGATTCGCTTGGGGCGCGTTCCTGTGTTTACGAGCACAACGGTCTGATGGTACAAAAGATATCGAATTAATCTATTCCAAATGGGATATCGCAGAAAGCCGATTATCCACAACGAGACATGGGACACGACGGTCAAAATCTAGGGGACAACTATTGATACAGCGTACGAAGGAGACAGGCCGAGCTTGGTTTAATGCAACGAAGCACTAAGCCACACCAGCGCGTCAAAGCTGGCCCGATCTTTGGCCTCCATTTTCGTTGAACCTTCACTGACAAACTCTCCCTGAGCCCCGTTACTTCTGATTTTAACTGTAACCGTTACATGGATTAAGAATCACGAGCCCCTCAGCCTGGGTCTAATTGAGACCTACCGACTAGAGTACATGTCCAGAGGCACCTCTCCTGTGGTCCAGTTCCCTTTAAGTCGCACGAGTAATCGATTATTCGATCTCGGCCTTGAGACCTGTTGTCAATCTGCATGAAATATTGACTGTCTTATCATGGGAAATGATCGGTTGGATAGTTCAGTTTGGGGATAGAGACCTTTCTCTACTTACTGGCAGCGTTCTGAGCCATTTTCGATGATGGGACCGAGATGCTAAGAGTCGCAAGACGTTGTAATGGGAGTAGATACTAGCGATCCTACCTTTCGTCTATATACACTGGCTCTGTATGATAAATGATTCTTAAACCGTCGTCATGGCCACAGTTCTCGTCACTCCAGGTTACTTGCAAGAGCTAACTTGCCGGACGCCAGCGCCTTATCACAAGATGACAGGAGGCTGGCAAGCTCAGCATTCAATAATACTCAGAAAGAGAGTCAGAACTGCCTCAGGGACAACTTGAATGCAAAACGGAGCAATGGAGTAAGCCGCCAGCTGCGGTCCGGGGCTCGAGAAGAAAAAGTACGTCAAGACAGCCCTTGATATCTGAAGTCGAGTTGTAGTGACTCAGTCTTCTCCTGAGAAGATTTATTCTGCCGAGAGTCTAATATGATAAACGGATCAAACCTATCCACGTCGTAGTTCTAGCCGTTTGTTGAGCGTGCCGTCACATTTCTATGGAAATCGAAGTCGCTTCTTCGTGTCAATACTGACGTTCAATTCAGCCAGGATGTTTATTCAGCAGCGCTAGCATACAGATCTTAATAGAAGGCGCTATCATTCGTGCGACATGAAATGATGCGGGATTGTGAGGGCGAAAGAGACTATACGTCACTCTCCCAAATCTGGTCTGTGTAACTGTATTTAGCGAAGCCGAAGACTTGTCACAGCTCCATGAGAGATAAAAGGGCTCAAGAATCAAGTTACTTGCAAGTCTGCGCTTTATTAGAGCGATCCGACTTTTTCCATGCTCCCTGTGGGGTGTCCATTGGCTGCAAGCGCCCAAAGTCAATCGCGCAACGCCTTCGAGACTTGCGCGATATCTGAGGATTTTCCCGCCAAAACCACCCCAGCGCTGGAGCAAAGTAACGCAAGTCTTCCGGTGCTTGCGGTTCGTTCTGAGTCCCGTCCGAGTTTGCGGTCTGCACGCGGGTCTCACGTGCAACAAGATGAGCTAAAATGTCAATAGCGTTGCGGATTCTCATGCGCGCATTGCCAGCGAAACTTGATTTCCGGGCACGCTGGACTTAATTCGAGTACCGCCATGGTCGATGTCGTCCAGGACGTATCGGATGTGTTTGAGATCGACGGGAGTTTCGATCTGGGAACCTGAGGGATGGGCGTATTGAGGTGCCTGAAGCATTTCCAGGGGTCGGTCCAAGCTGAAACGATCATTTCCCGTCGACGAACACGAGTTGGCGTTCTCCGTCTTCTTCTCTCTTCCGCCCAGGCAATCTAGAGCTGCAAATTTACCACCACCTCGTCATTGACGTCGACAGCGACAAGAACCAGTAGCGGTTTGCCGAGTGGCGGTTGGTTCATCTCGACCTGTCATTAGACCGCCTTCTGGACACCTTCCACGACCCGCCGCGTGAAAGCCCCTGCCTCTGACAAGAGCAGGATATAGCTCTTCTTACGCTTAGCTCACCTTCCCGACAAGCAATCCGACAACTCGCTGAGACTAGGCGAGGCGTCTGTGAAGGCAGAGACCGTACTGTATTTCAAGGTCGTCGACCCATCGACGTTGTCCTTCGGAAAATTAGATTTTCCTCGGACGGTTACCGGTTGTATAACCGTCAGTACATCCCCTATAACTTACTTTGTCTATTTGAGCACTCATTAGGTTTCTTTAGAGGTCAGTACTCACTGCACCTAAAAGCCGAGTTACACGCGCATTAGCCACTATTCCATTTTCCGCCCCGCGCGCCTACCTCAAAATATTGCAACGGTAGTGAAGTCCCAAATCCCCACTTCGAACGCCCATCCTCACGAATCCATCCTCTGTCGCCAAGCATTGTCACAAAGAACTCGGTTTCTCTCACCCACGCTGGAAAACCTCGGAAATGTTTCGCTCGCCATCTCCCGCCCCGTCAATCGCCCAGTCGTTCGAGTCCACCGCACCTTCAGCTTGGACCAACATTGACCCCCTCAGCTCTGAAGGCACAGAAAGTCGCGTCCGCCGAAGTAAAAGCTTAACCCCGCAAGATGAACATCGTCACGGTGGCGAGGTTATCTATCAGCCTCGTGTCGACTCAGGGGCAGGGATGGGTATTGGGACTTTTAATGCTGGGTGGGGATGGAGTGGTATGGAAGGAGATTCTGACGACGAAGACGATGACGGGTATGATAGTAAAACATCACGACGTAACAAAGGGGCCGGCATGTTCTCAAGGTGAGTGTCGCCACACCAGTGCGCGAACGCTTTTTGTGTGTGTACGCTCGCAACGTGCTGAAGTCTCCCCGTACGCGTGCTTTCAGAGTTTTTAAGTCAGAGGCAGGCCCCCTGAACGTGTCTGGGCAGTATAAATCTGGGAGTTCCCGAGGTGGACACGCTTGGTCGGATTCCACGGATCTCCTGCACCCTTATAACACCACTTCCGATCTGCAACCTTCCGCCTCCCAGTCCTCTTTCTCTCACCAACATCGCTCCAAAACGCCTCCTGCACGGCCGTCCTCGTCCCCGTCGATGGACTCGAAATCGCCACCGAGGACCAAAAAGCGTGGAAGCAAGAATCGCAGACCAATGTCGCTCAATATTAGCATGGCTGGCCCTGCACCACCGCCTCCCACGTTCAATAACCTTCCACCAGAGACTCGGGCTGACTTGTTGAAGAAAAATCGCAAATTGCAGCAAATGCTCGGTCCCGACTATTACAATGCGAATGCCGCCGTGGCGACACACCGCTCCACAGCGTCCGAGGACAGTAACCCCATCAGCGGCCTGGTCGCTGGCATGGCTGGATTAGGGAAGAAATCAGCAAGCAGGAAAAGCATGGGCCCAGTGGAGTCAATTGTCAGCAGTCGACCATCTCACCGACCCACCTCGGAATACATTGCACCTGGGTCGCAGACAATAACGGACTTTTCCTCGTCACACATTCTTATCAACCAAGGAAGCACCGTCGACGATGCGTTTTCATCAAGCAAAAAGGCGTCAACGCGACTCTCAAAGGCCAAGCCAGCTTCACCGAAACACGTGCGACCGACGCATCCGGCGGGCTCGCGGTCCAGGTCGTTCTCCGTTGCAACTACGCCGGTGTCGCCGGTCCCACCTACCCCAGAATCGTTCATGGACTTCTCGTCCGATGCAGGGGAGCTCTTTGTTGCCAGCCCGAGCGCCAGAAAGTACCTGCCCGCCATCGGTCAGCTCGGCTCTAACGAAGCACTCCCTATCTTCCAACTGGCCGCGATACCTTCAAGTCCAGGGATTAAGTCCGCGACGTCCCAAGACCCATTCAATAGGCACAGCTACGAAGTCGACCAACAGCTAACGGACAGATCGAAGACCCCTCGACCGAACGACATCATCGTCGTTGGGCTATCGACTCCTGCTGGTGAAGATCCTTCCAGCTCTCGACCCGGAAGGACCTTGGAGAAACGCGTTTCGATGAACAGTCGCTCTTCATCCAATCCCCCGGCTTCACCAATTGGGCATCCCGGTTCTTCAAACCATCCCTACGCGCTTTCCGGGCGCTCGCACTCGGTCTCGTCCATTTCGACCCTAGAAACGTCTCTCGTCCCTGACGATGATGCTATGGAGCGCAAACGGAGGCGCGACCGCCTGGTCAAGCTGCACCGCTTCTTGGGTTCCAACGTCCCGGCGGAGGCTGTGCTGGGCGCGGATCCTCCTGGGGCGCCAGCTTTACCTGCTGCTGCCACTGATGTGACGGCCCCCGAAAGCGACGACGACAGCGATGATGGCATTCCAAAGTGGTGGAAAGGGCTGAAGAAGACTTCGAGTGTGCGAACCGTCGAATCTGGAGGTCCAAGTCGCCCAGAATCGAGCTATGTGGTCAATCAAGGGCCGATGACGGAGCAAGACCGGGCACTGAACGTTCGCAGGAAGGCAAAGATGCAAAAGGTTGGCTTTGACAGCTCCATTCATCAGCGAATGCTGAACTCGTATGTGTGTGCAGATGTTCGGAGACCATCCTCCACAGGGAATGTACGTGTCTAGATCGAAGGCAGAGGAAGGGGAACCCAGTGAAGAGGAACTCGAGGGAGAGGAACAGCCCCCTCGTCCGTCAGGTCTCAACAGCCTAGAGTTTCTGCGCCATAGCCATTCCCTCAATTCTCTTAATTATCTAGTAGACAAGGTTCGTTCCGCCTACCGGTGAGCGATTCTTCACCTCCTAACAATCATTCTTCCAGGAGGATCGAGAGTCCTTGCGAAACCTCTTCAACGAACTCACGAAACAAGATCCTTTATCAGACTTGGAAGAGGACATCGTGTTCGCGCCTCCGGAGGGCTTGGACGACGAAGACGATGATGCAGAGCTCTTGGATCCGAGACAACCCAAACGACACACCCGGCCGCCATTCCGTAGCTCGAATCCCCCGACCATATCGCTAAACCTGCCGCATTCGCCGCTGCTATCCTCATCTCTCGCCTCGCTTTCTCCGACCTGGAGGGCATCACCGACGTCTGCTTCCCCGGCAGGTCGGCTGTATTCCCCGGTCTCCCCGATCGTGCCTAGCACCCTTTCAAAAAAGCCGAGCGAATCTTCATTCACATCCCTCGACGTCGACCCAGTTGTCGTTGATGGGTTCCAACAGCGTCGAAAACGTGCCGCAAAGTTGACGCAATTCTTTGGAACGGACTACCGATCGTTGTTTGGTGAGGTGCTGGAAAGCATCGAGAGCGGCGTCAAGGACGACCAGACTAAAGGCACTCTGACTGAGGAAGAAGCAAAAGTACGGCCCCGTCCTGTGATACACTGCGTGCTATCTCACACACTCACCACGGTGCTCGTTTAACAGGAGCTGTTCCGTAAACTGCAACGACTCAGGGCAAAGCAAGACTCTTTCCTCCCAACCGGATCGACTCGCTAATTACATTTTCGCCCTCGTACCAAACCTCGCACCTATCGTAAATTTCAATATGCATGTGTGTACCATATTGTTAATTGTAGATGAACGGCTAGCTAGATGCACCGCAAGTGAATGTCTATTACAGTTTCTTCAATCCGAGACCGCCCTGCTGCCTCTTCACCTGAGCCTTGATCTGGGCCTGCTTCTCGCTAGCGAACGTCTCCTTTATGGTCTTCTTCTCCACTCTGCGAGCTTGTTTGTCAGCCTTGATCGCGGCTTTACGAGCCGCTTTGTCCTCTTTCGATTCGTTCCGGGAGCGACTGAATGAGACTTGTGGATGCGCGGCATCTGCTTTGGCTTGCTGTCAAAAAGCATACGCCTCGCGCTTCGATAAGGTGCGTACCGTCAGCGTCATCGTGACCTGTGAGTTCCTCATGCAGCACCGTGCGGTCAAGAGGTACTCCACGAGTTGGTGGCTGCTTCCTCGTTTTCGAAGCGTCTTCACCTTCTTCTTCGACAACCGGAAGCCCGGTTTTACTGTCAAGTCTGATCTTCTTGACTTTGCGAGTATCGCCGGCTCGAATAATACGCGGGTGATTTTCGAGGTTAGAGTATGTGGCTATGAGTATACAAAATGTGAGGTCCCCCAATTATTTGCTGAGGCAGACACCCGTTAGCTTACAAAGGATAGTCTCGCAGTCCCAGCGATCCTTCTCATCCTCGTCATCCCCTTCAGGTACAATGAGAACTTCGTCCATCGCTTGCCTCCTCTTGCTCTCTTGCATCCTTACAATCCTCAAGATCTTCTCCTTTTCTAACTTGCTCTCGTCGGACGCGTCTGTCAAATCAACTCCCGTGATAGCTTTCCGCAGCGTTTCGAGTTTCTCCAAGCCCGTTTGGCCTTCCAAGACCGGCTCCATCTGGTGTCCGATGATCTCGTAATCGTTCAAGAACTCGTTGAGGATACCGTCAAAGTCGTCACGGGTTGTGACGAGGTCAGGTGCCTCGTCGGAGTCCTCCGAAGTGGGCAAGTCCCCAGCGGCACCACGCTTGAGACGTGCGGGCCGATCGTCGCAGTCTGGACATTCGCAGTCCGGATCGTGGTCGTTTTCGTACTCGTTCTCGATGATCTAGGGGGAATTCAGCATCGTGAAGTGAGTGATGGTTACCGGTGTCATGTAGTTGCGCGTACTTTGTCGAACCGTTCGTCCAGAGTTGTCAACCCTTGGTTTCGGAACATTGAAGAGCTGCTCATCGAGTAGCCCGACGCTTCCGAACCGGCTTTCTTCCTCCGCTTCCGGATTCCACGAACAGACATCTCCGGTAAGCTCGCGATGGTATCTCCGCCCTCCGAGGCCATATAGTCCTTTTCGGACACCTCTTCGTGTGCGTGTGCGACCCTGTCCTGACTTTTCTTAAAGCGCTTGAACCGTGCTTCCCAATCATCGTTCTCATTCACGACATCCTCTTCCTCCTTCTCAACTTCTTCTTCGTTTAATCCTTGCTCCTCGAATAGGAAGTCAAGGTCTTCTTCATCTGCAGCTTCGCCATCCTTCACAAGTTCCGCGAAGAAGTCGTCCTCGAGACCGCCATCCACGAAAGCGTCATCCTCGAGCGCCTCCAGAGTTTGCCGAAGATGTGGGTTCATGTCCGGACGGAATCCTGATATGGAAGATGGTATTTCACGTTGGGCCTCATAGGTGTGTGGGAGCTCTTGCTTTGGTGGGAGGTACTCAGATGGAATACCATCCATGACGGATGGATCTTTAAGAGTCATGGCAGAGGCGTTCTTCCGTTTCGAAGATGTCGGAACTTCGAGAAGGATACTGTCGACGTTGTCTTCGTGGTCCCCAACCGATCTAAGGTGCTGCATGTAATCGTATTCGGTATCATCGAAGAAGATCCCGTATTTGCTAGCTTCCCCAACGTTCGGTCGGTCAGCGGAGGTGGCCTCTTCCATAGCTCTCCGCATCTCATCGTGTGACAAATTACTTTCCTTAAATCACAAGTCATTTATGGCAAATTGAGGATTTTCTTTGGTTGCAGCTCACCTTGTTGCCAGAGATTGGCTTGAAGATCACCTGCGACGCTTCAGGGTCGTGAATCAGGGGATCTCGTTGAGAGCGATGGACGAGCTGAAATTTAACAGCGCCGGGAGCTTTAAATGGGTCTTTCTTAGGCATATTTGGAAATGCGTGTAGGGTTTTCTTGGGGGTAGGTGTAGTAGACAAATTTACACAGTCAAGTGCAAGCGGAGGAACCGGCGTCACAAGCTGTTATCACACGCTACACGAACGATGAGCTTCAACCCCAAAGTGCTCGAGCGTACAGCAAACTATATTATGGGATCAACCAGAAGTCATGATTTTGCTATTAATCTTCTACGTCTAAATCGTATTCTTCGTGAAGCTGTTTTATTGAAACACCCTTCAATGTCGCGATCTATCGCGAACGTTAGTTTCTACGACCGACAGAGCAAGTGTCTGTAACATACGCGTCCTATCAAAACCTACGTAGTGTACGATATGAGTAGAAGTCAACAGTTAGCTAGTCAAAAGTATTGGAAGTACCTGGGCTTTATCCTTCGCTTCGTTGTAATCTTGAAGGAGTTTGATGTGCTGGGACACAATCTTCTTGGGATCTTCTCCCCTAAGGGTGATCCTAAATAGACTCATTCATTGGCACTAGACTCAGGACTGTACTCTAGTGTGGCCTCCAAAGTGCGAATGTCCTCTTGCAACTTGGACACGTCGTCATCCTAGAAATACCATGAACTTGAGCTTGTAACTCCTCCATAGTCAGGACATGGCGTACCGGAAGCTTTTCTTTAGATTCCATGATGAGATTCGGGAAGAAGAGAGTGTTGTGAAAGGAGCTGAAGATTGCCAGAAAGTGTGTTGTTCCTTCGCTCCGTCTTGTTTGTCGACGCAGTTGTGGTGCCTCCGCACAAGCAAACGCTCTGCCAAACCTTCTATCGACTCTCGCACTCCATAACTCGTAGCATTAGCAGACCGACGTCTCATTCCACTAGATGCACTGTGGACTTCACGAAATTTTGGTCATCTCTGCTTTTTGAGCAAACCCGCCGGATCTCGGGAGTCGTAAGGGAACTCGAGATTCGCGCAGATTTTGTGGAGGAGCGGAGGTTCGAGTTTCAAGCTCGTGGTCACCAACGACGTTAAAAAGTCTCAACCTTCAATGTCTATTACTCGAATGGTTCGAGACTTCCCCTCACACCGAACGATGTTCGGAATCGTCTGGGACGCTATGCCGATGCTTCTGCCATACCGCAGCTGACATACATTGTCTTATCAGTCGAAGAGACGTACAGGGACGAGCATGCAGGGGCCTTCGGAACGACCTTTTGCATGCGTGTAATGGCGTGGGCCTCTCCGAAACGTTCCGTGAACCGGATGCCCCATTGCCATGTGCGCGCTCTGTGTGTCACACAGCATGTCACGCCTTAACGATCAAACAAATTCGCTTAAGCACCTCCCCACTGATCATAATCGACACACCGGGTGCATAGATGAGCATGGATTGGCGTTAGAGCGACCCTGACGGATCGACATACAGGAAAAGATTTTTTGACTTCTCGGAAATAGGAGGTCGGAGTCGCGGTAGCCTTAGGCGCTCATCGAGGCTGGATCTTCAATCATATGTGAGATCACTAAATAGTCTCTGTCACTATGGAAGTCCAACATTCCAAGTGCAGATCAATGCAGCCGTGTGGGTCCCTCTCCCAGCTGATGGGACGGAGCAGCCGCCTCGGCAGAGCGTTACACCCTCCATTGAGATGTTAATCTCAAGCTCCGCTCCGATATCCACGACCAAGCACTTCTGACTTCTCCGCCATCTCTTCATCTATGTGGAGAAATGTGCGAACTATGAGGTGCCGAGTGTCGCAAACTAAAAAACCAGCGAGAAACGCGTTTTGGTCGAAATCAACGCGAGAAAGAGGTTGGGGCGAAAGCAGGCATGACTGAGCGAGAGCTGGAGCCGGTATGGATCGTCCGGAGAGCGCGAGATTTGGGAGTGATGGAAAAGGGAGAGAAAGGTTGCGAGAGAAAGTGGTACGAGAAAGCTTTGCGAGAGTCCGCGCGAGAAATGCCGGCGGGAGGAAAAGTGCGAGTGAAAACTGAGAGCTCCAAAAGCGAGACCGAGAGAAAACACTAAACTCGCGAGGTCTTTCTCTCGCGCTTTCGCCAAAACGACTTCCTCGTGCTGATTTTGATCAAAAACGCGTTTCTCGCTGGATGTTTATTTTGCGACACTCGGTGCCTCATAGGGAACCATGTAGCCGTAACTCGCACTCATGGGATTCGGGCGCGGCCACCGTGATCGCTTGAGCCTCTGCAACGAGACTCGGTTGTTTAGATCCGTCTTGGTTCCATGGACCACGGATAGGTATAAGTAGACTAGCTTGATGCTTTGCATCGACATCAGTCAACATTCGGTTCCTCCTTCCTCAAGTCTTGACCACATCCCCTTTTTCCTTTCCTGTCGTCATTCCAGCCCTTACTCTCCCTCTCATGTCTACCTCATTGACCTTTACTCTTGCTAGTAGCCAAACAAGCTATCCACAACAAAAGTCCGAAACCAATTCCCTTGCCGCTTCGCTTCCAGTCGTCTCCCCCCCTCCCAAGGCCTACCTAACAGACTCCTACGCCGCTTCTCTCGCTGAGAAAGAAGGCCACAGAGGCTGGGAAGATTACCAAGAGGATGTGCTACCCTCCAAGTCCCTTTCTCAGCCCCTTCGTAATATCCGATACATCATTCTCAACATCTACCGCCGTTTGTTTACCGTTTGCTTTCTGATCAACGTCGCCATCTTGATGTGGATAACTGTCAAAGGAGGAGCTGAAACTCCCTATATCGGAACAATCATTGCGGGTAACATCTTCGCGGCGGTAAGTATCCGTCAAGACCACGTCGTGAACACGCTTTTCAAGACCTTCACTGCCGTTCCCCAATCGTAAGTCCCCATCCACTAGAATAGTTCGCATTACTGACATTCTTCAAAACTGCTAGAGCTCCTCTCTGGGTTAGAACCACCGTTGCTAGAGTCTACTCACTTGTGAGCCGTTGACATAGCACTGCTGTTGTGATGGGCTCTCTGGCTGACTTGTCCAATTCAGGGAGGCAGTACGTTAAAGGAGGACTGGATATTCATATCCCCCATCTCACAAGTTTTGCTTTAGCTCACTCTGGATCATCGATGGCTGCCACAATGTGGCTCTTTTACTTCACCGTCAAGGTCACTCAGGACCTTATAGGCGGCAGAGTACCTTCTTCCCTCCTGCCTAGCCGAGCCTCTCTCTCAAACATTTAATCCCTCTTAGGTGTCTCCCGAGCTCGTCGGTATAACCTACACTGTCCTCGCCCTGCTATGCATCATCGTCGCATTGGCTATGCCTGCCTTCCGGAGACTGCATCACGACTCTTTCGAGATGACACACAGGGTAAAATCATCTCTGTCTCTATCTATACATATAAAGCGCTGAGCCCCTGTGATCTATCTTAGTTCTTAGGCTGGTCGGCAACAGCACTTCTGTGGGCGCAGACCATCCTACTCATCCGGGACTACAAATCACCTTCTGTTCCTCTGGGAGCAGCCATCATACGTACACCTGCCTTTTGGCTCGTCCTCATTCTCACGCTCAGCATCGCAACATCCTGGCTGACGTTGCGGAAGGTGTCGGTGAAGCCCACCGTTCTATCCAACCACGCGCTTCGCCTTGACTTCGACTACGCTACATCTGTCCCGGGATCCTTCACTCGAATCTCTAGCAGTCCTTTGACTGAGTGGCACTCATTTGCTACTATTGCCGTTTCTGGTCGACAGGGTTATTCGATGATCATCTCGAGGGCTAGAGATTGGACCAGCAAGGCCATTGCCGAACCACCCAACGAAGTTTGGGTTCGAGGAGTCGTATGTCAGTTTCTCCTGCTCTCAATTATAACTACTTAATGTCTGTTCTAGCCTACATGCGGAGTCATGAACATTGTTCCCCTTTTTCGGAGGGTGCTCATCGTCGCCACGGGGAGTGGTATCGCGCCTTGTGCTCCGCATGTGTTTGCAAAGGGGGCAGAAATCAAGTACGATAGATTTGAGTATGTCTTTGGGTATGATTCGCTAAAGTTCGGCTCCTACTCAGGCTTCTTTGGACGTCCCGCAACATCCGCAAGACGTATGGTGACGCCTTCGTCGACTCCATCCTGGAAGCCGCGCCAGATGCAATTATTTACGATACCGACGCTCATGGGCGACCCGATCTCGTGAAGCTTGTGCACCACGTCTATAAGGACTTTGATGCGGAGGCAGTTTGCATCATTGCGAATGAACCGATAACACGTAAAGTTGTGTATGGCCTGATGACCCGGTAAGTATCTCCTTTCTAAGGCTTAACGTATCCCAGACTAATATGCAATCACCAGTGGCGTTCCTGCATTTGGAGCTATATGGGACTCTTGAAGTCATTATGTGTCGAATTTAGTTCCCACCAGGTTGATAATTCCCCCTATAGGCTAGCCGTTGGCGTCTGAGCTGAACTGGCTGGGTCTTCATTGTATCATATTTATTCTACGTTTCAAGCTGGAAGTGACTTGAATGGATAATATCATTACATTCTACTCTCCTTTCCGCGATCGTCGATCGTGTGCGCGCTCCAAGCCTCGTTTGGCTGGTCCATCAGGGAATGTCGAAAGATTAAAGTAACTTCCTCCGCACTCCAGAAGCCTTGAAACGCATTGATCAATGAGTATCGAATGTATCATGAATAATTTATAGAACTTACCACTCTGGTCGAACTTCGGTAACAGTTCTTATATAGGGTTGCGTCGTCAGCACGAACTCGTTGAAGA
>WSUD01000165.1:0-28730 GCA_019633495.1 Tulasnella sp. 427 | reverse complement strand
AATGAAGTAAAGCTCAGGGCGTGGCTCCTTCACCCTAATATTGCACTTCTTCTGGGGTTCGTGGAGGACATCGAGAAAGGGTATGCGTGGCTCATATCACCCTGGGAGGCCAACGGAAACGTCCGTGAGTTCCTACAATCGGGCGAATGGGAAATCCCGGAGCGTGTCGCCTTGGTGAGATCTTTCGTGGTGAAAGAAAAAGTGCGTCAACTCTTACACAAGCCACGAAATCTAGATCCAGGACGTAGCGAGGGGCGTAGAATTTCTCCACATACAAGAGCCTCCCATTTGTCACGGGGACTTGAAGTCGGTAGGATTCAAATAATACTCTCCTTTGCTTGCACCCGAACCCACGCGTCCATCTAGTTCAACATCCTTGTCAACTCCGAGTATACCGCCGTAATTACGGACTTTGGCTCGGCTCGAACTCGACCGCCATCGGGAACCTGCAAGGAACAGGATCTATCAAGTATCCCTCAGGCTGAGGTGATAGAGAGAACAGTCGCAAAACTCCTTTCCTCCTTGAAAGCCAAATTCGACGAAAACACCAAAACAATCACTTTGACGGGCCCCGCATGGTCGCTTCGGTGGACGGCACCCGAGGTGCTCGACGACGGGGTGCAGACCCTGCCGAGCGATATGTGGGCACTGGGCTGGATATCCTGGGAGGTAAGTGCAAGAGATCTCAGACCGACCTCCATTCATATCCTGACGCATTAAATAGATTGTAACGGGAAAGATACCATTCGAAGAGCTGAACAATGACAGAAAGGTTATCATTCATACGATCGAGGGAAGATTGCCTCCAATCCGCGAGAACTCCCAACTTGCCCTCGTCTTAAAGCTATGTAGCATGATGTCGGACTGTTGGCTTGTGGATCCAAACAAGAGGATCGATGCAACGTCGTTCAGGAAGAAAGTCGAAATGATGGTAAGCATGCTGACCGCGATTACTAAGTATCGGCTAAAGGATTAGTTCTTTCGAACAGCCATCCGCGACCCCCGTGGCCAGGTCATCAGAGGGTCCAAAGGCGCAATCGGCGATGTTGCTCCTAAGCCTTGGACAGATGTACTTACTACAGGACGACAAGATAAATGCGGAACTGCATTACCGCGAGGCTCTCGAGGTTGCGACACGGACGAAGGATGAGGCAGCGAAGGGACATGCCTTAAACTACCTTGGAGACGTCTATAGGGCTCAAGCGAACGATGAGGAGGCGAAGAGGACCTTCCTAGAAGCTCACGCCATCCACTCCCGCATCGGCGACGACCTCGGAGCTGCAAACGCATTACTCGGTCTCGGCGAGACGTATCGCAGCCAGTCGCGCAACAGCGAGGCGGAGAAGGCCTTCCTGGAAGGTCACGCCATCTACTCCCGCATCGGCTACGACCTCGGAGCTGCAAACGCATTATGCGGTCTCGGCGACACGTATCACAGGCAGTCGCGCAACAGCGAGGCGGAGAAGGCCTTCCTCGAAGCTCACGCGATCCACTCTCGCATCGGCAACGACCTCGGAGCTGCAAACACGTTATGTGGTCTCGGCGAGACGTATGACAGGCAGTCGCGCAACAGCGAGGCAGAAAAAGCCTTCTTAGAAGCTCACGCCATCTGCTCCCGCATCGGCAACGACCTCGGAGCTGCAAACGCATTACACGGTCTCGGCGAGACGTATCGCAGCCAGTCGCGCAACAGCGAGGCGGAGAAGGCCTTCCTAGAAGCCCACGCCATTCACTCCCGTATCGACGACGACCTCGGAGCTGCAAACGCATTATACAGTCTTGGCGAGACGTATCACAGGCAGTCGCGCAACAGCGAGGCGGAGAAAGTCTTCCTGGAAGCCCACGCCATTCACTCCCGTATCGACAACGACCTCGGAGCTGCAAGCGCATTATATGGTCTTGGCTAGATGTATCTCAGCCAGTCGCGCAACAGGGAGGCGGAGAAGGCCTTCCTAGCAGCTCACGCGATCTACTCCCGCATCGGCTACGACCTCGGAGCGGCAAACGCGTTATATGGTCTTGGCGAGATGTATCTCAGCCAGTCGCGCAACAGGGAGGCGGATGAAACGTTATTACGCGCTCACAAGCTGTACACATTCATCGGCGATCAGCGTGGCATTGGGCATACCCTTCGAGCCCTCAGTTTTTCCCTCTATCAGACTGGCAGGGAAGGCGAGGCGGCTGCTCACTGTCTCGGCGCGCTTCATGCCTACCAAAGGATCGAAGATCGTTGCAAACAAGCGGAAACCCTTTTAATCCTTGGCTCGCTCTATGGCATTCAAGGCCAGCAGGCCGAAGCCAAAAACGCAGCAAACGAAGCACTCGCAATCTTGATGAATATTGGTGATGACGAGGGCCAAACAGTTTCATCCAGCCTGGTGACAGTAATGCATTTCCTCCAATCCACCTCGTCCACGAATGAATCCAGCATGGAGTCCCTCCTTCAAGTCACGGAGTCGTTGGCTGACCTTGGGATTACAGTCAGCGATCCGAAAATCGCAAGGGCCCTCGGAGACCGGTATTCTAAGCAAGGCCGGATCTCCGAAGCCGAAGAGCATTATCGTCTCGCTCAAGCCATTTATATGAGCGGGGGAGATTCCAATGGCGAAGCTACGGCGTTGCTAAGTCTGGGAAAGCTTTATGGCCGTCAAGCGCAGTACGAGCTCGCGGAAGAACACATTGCTCAGGCCCGAGTAGCGTATGCTATTGCTGCTGACAAGAATGGCGAGGCAGATGCGCTAGATGGTCTGATCGCTGCGTCGGTTCGTCAGCGCAAGTTCGACGCGGCGCGCTCCTATTGCATGGACGCCTGCGAGATCTATGCCCGCTCGAGCAGGCCGGTGAGCGAGATATGTGCAAAGGTTTGGCAGAGTCTGCACGACCTGTAACACCTTTCCAACCCTTCGTCGATCATTTGAGGATTGCCCTCCCGTTTGTTACGTGACATAAACACCCTTCCCCCTTTCTCCTTTTCTCCGACAAAACAATTTGCGCCCATTTATACGCTGTAGTTACATTTAGTCGGCTAGGATCTATGCTCCTTTACATACTTACTCGGCATGCATTTCTGTAGTTGGCCCTCATGTATTCTTTCATACGATACCCAGCAATTCAGGCGTTCGAATTCCCCCTCCTCGCGTCGAAACCATATGTAGACTTACTTCACTCGGTATAAGCACGCAGCCATTCTTCATGACGTCTCTAAAAGTGAATTAGTGATAGAACTGTTTCGAGTCTTTGATAGGCAGGCAACGGTAGCTAGAGCACTAAATCCTCTTCGCGTAACCCACGCCTCTTCCTCAATGACACATCGGCCACGAACCTACAGTGTCTCAGCCAAGTCGACAATTTAAAATCGCGCCCAAATCGTGGATCTCTTTCACAAGCTGAAGGAGGGGATATGCCTAAAACCGCAATACCAAAACTAGTCCTCAAGTAACCACCTAGGCGTTCATGTCTTCCGGCTTCAAGATTCCTGCCTTCGCTATCTTTATATCCATTTGGCTGCGTTTTGGCATACTATTCGAAGTGCACGGTCGACCATTTTGCTCCCTCCTCCCGGGTTTCCGCGATGACCCTTCATCAAAGACTGACGATACTTCTAGCCCATTCCTTTGTTATCGAGCGTTGTTCTTTCCCGGTCACTCTGTCCTGCCTGTCATACTCCGTGAAGAGCTCTCATTGATGGAGTGCTGGGTGTTAAACCCATTGTAGAAGCGTTACTGGAGCCGGAAGACTGAGGGAGAAGATGGAGGCGTGCACGCGTGCAGATTGATAGTTGTCTGGGACTGAAGTCGATGAAAGCGAGTGACAGGAGAAAGAGGACGGGTAAATGAACGTGATGGAGGAACCCTATAAGCCGGATGTCCTGTGGACGAGGTCGTCACCAGTGGTGGAAGAGATCGTTACGCGACGGTGTGGATCTAAAGTTTGAAGAGGCCGTATTGCCTTGGCCATCTGCCCAGCAGCTGACGTGTATAGACGAATCGTGGCACAGTAAGCGAGGAGAAGTAGGTGTATCAAGTGTGCTGCTTGGACTGCTAACGAAACCATCTGAGTGCGAGAGGACGGACGTCATGAAGGGAACGACCCTTTGTTTTGTTTGCTCAGGACGCGTCTCCATCTCAATCTCAACCAACCACGTGCAACACTTCCCTCTCGCTCAATGTTCGGCAACCTCGAGACGAAGGCCATCGTCCGGCTTCAGCCGTCTATCAAGTCTCAGCAACTGGATGCAGGAATCGTCGTCGACTTGCCCACCACGATTTTAGTCGTCAAACTCCGCAATCCCGTCGAGTCCTTCCGCTTCAAGTAGCAGTCCGTGTTCGAGCCCAACGCGTCTTGAGAGGATATCCGGGGCAAAGATGTGTAAGAGCTTTTGGATCATGTCTGTTGATCTCCAACCTCGCGCCGCTTGCCAAGCTCCGCATCGACACTCCGAACACCTTCGTGTCGGTCACACTTCCTCTTCTCCTCATTGCGTGCCACTGACTTCTTGCCCACAGCTTTACCTCTCATACCCCAGAAACTGAGAACAAAGTAGCTGAGAGTGAAAAGGTAGTGCGGAGCGCCGTGGTATTCATTCGAGTTCGCTGTTGACCATGAAAAGTATTTGTGCAGACAATCGTCCCTGAGCCCATTCCGCTGCTGCCAAAGCGTCGAAGCCTACAACCACCTCACGTGCATCTACTGCCGCCTCGGGGTCAAACACTACCGCCACCTTCGCTGTGCCCTCAGCATCAGAGTCGCGACCGTCCCTGGCTTCGCTTCGCCCCTCTTCACGTACTTCAAAATCACGCTCCGTCCCACGAAGCAGCCTCGCTCCCGGCAGGAAGCCTCGATCAGGCCGCTCATCAGCCCTCGACGACGCGGAAGTGCGCACTCGTGAACACAAGGAGATCGAGCGTCGAGTGCCCGCTGAAGCCGAAAAGGAGCGTCAGAAGCTCGAGACGCAGTTCGCGAGAAGAAGAGGGAGATGGCGGAGCGTGACCGGGTGAGGCAGCAAGAGATCGCAAGGGAGGAGGAGAGGGAGGCTGTGAGGGAGCGCGAGCGGCAGTTGGAGGCTGAACACGAAGCTCGGAAGGATTTGATCCTACTGCGCGAGAGGGACGCGGAGGAAGAACGAGAACGGATTATGAAGCAGGACACGGAGACGGAGGAACTTTTGAAGCGCGCTCGAGAGGAGATGGAAGCCAAGTGAGCACGAAAGCGTTGTCTGGAGGACGAGAGGGCTAACCTGTTCTTTTGTTTTGAATAGATCTCTCGTGCCGTCGAGGAGGAGGTTAAACCTCGCATGAATGAGCTTCAGGCTCGACGAGAGGCTGCTACCGCAGCAGCAGCCGACGCCACCACCCCGACGGACTCCTCCTTAGGGCAAGTTCCTGTTCGTGACATGGTCTCAGAGGTCAAGAAGCGGCTGCAAGGTCTGGAAGCTAACTAGTACGTCTCGTTAGGCTGACTTGAACGAGATCGCAACTGACTCTCATTCGCCCATTTTAGTGCGATCTGGAGAGCCGATGCCAACGAACTGGCGAGCACGAGCTCGAAGGCAAAGAAAGACATGGCCTCCGCTTTCCTCGACGTCACTCGCCAGCGTCATAACCAGTGGAGTCGGCGAACGGCAATTGTGTTCAGTCGTCATTGCCAGTCGGTCGCATGACGCACGAGTCGCAACCAGAAGTCCCCCCAGTATTCCGACACCAAATGAAAAAGAGCTACACCCGGTCGGAGAAAGTACGAGAGCATGAAAGAACTTCCGTTGCATTCCTTCCTTATTTACATGGTCCAGAGCCCAAGCTTTGCAAGCACGGCCTCTAGCGAGGTTCGCTTACCAGAGCTCCTCCGTCAAATGCCAAGTCCCAGAGTTTGCACGATGTGCTCCCGAACCGCGCGCAGAGGCAGTGTTTTCGTCCGTTTATGCCCAGTTAGAGGACGTTTGGACAACCCATCAATGGTGGCGAAAGTGTGTGGATGGAGGATATCAAGGCCGGGAGCCCCGCACCCATGCATCCTCGACCTCGAAAGTGAGCGAGCAATCTTTCCTTCCTCTTACAATTGCTCATAGGTATATTTCTCATAGCAACCACGGAAGGATATTCGGAGGCTAGTTGCGCGATGACGCTCGGTTGACGAACGATCGACCGAGAATCTGAATCTGAATCTGAATTTTATCGAAATTATAATATCTGCACGAAACTCAACACGGACATGGCGTGTCGAGGGCATAGCATTATGTATGTAGGGTTACAGGTTTGGGATGTCTATGGGGTTTCACCCAATGGGGTTCGGGTGAACGAGAAACGGTTGGCGCCCGAAAGCGACTTCGACTTGGTGAATGCCTCCAGGTAGCGGAGGAGATGGCGATGACGTCGTTTTCCTTGTTAGAGACACGTTCTCCGTCTCCGATTCGGATGCAATAGTGAGCTAGCTGCGGTGACGGCGATGGAGATGATCGGAGGCATTGGCGGGACTGCTATAAGGGTCCAAGGGACGAAATCAGGAGTACGTTCGCTAAACCTTGAGCAAAGAAGGTACGTACAGTGTGCTGAGTAAGTCCTTAATGCAGACCCACCCGGCAGTATGATGCTGGGGGCGAAGGGGTATACATCGGCGAGAGGTGTCGACAGGTCTTCCCTGTCATAGAGGATGCGGTTTTGAGGGGCTGCGCCCAGGCGAGGTGGAGTCCTTCAATGCGTTCATGCCGTCGAAGAGCATCCTCGAGTAGTTGAGGCTCTGGGCAGAACGATCCACGGAGACAGCGACGTCGATTTCCTCCGTGGTGTCCTCTAAGAACGCGTTGGACGATCCCGAAAGAAGCTGCCGATGAGTTCATTGAGTTGGCTCTTCGAAGCCGGTGCGATGACAGTCACAAAGACAGCATTCGCTCTCGAACGATTCGACCTCGAGCTTGGTAGCCTCAGCATTTCCGTTTCCACTCGACGGGTATGACTGGTGGTGTGGGATTTTGTGAGCACGCCGGCGCGGGTATACCTATAGTGTGAAGCCTATGCCGCGGTTGTCGACGAGTTCTCCAGGCGAGATGGGTGGAGTCGGCGGGAGCTAACCCCTTCGCAAGACACCGTCGTCAGCGGACAACTTGCGTTGAATGAGGTTCAAGACTGCAGACGACGACACTGAGTCAGTCGGCACCGCGAGATCTCTGCTTATTCATGTGCGGACCATTGCGACGTTCGTAGTGGGGTAGAGGACGTTGACCGCACTAGTAAATGTCCAAGTCGGAAATTGACAATGTCGGGGGAGATAAACCGCTGTTTAATCTCGTTCTTGTTTCTTTGTGACTCTCAGGGTCATATTTGAGACTGTTAAGACGCCTGCGTGGAAATAGTGTCAGTGGGCATCAAGAGACATCCAAGCTGCGACAATTCATCATTCACCCACAAATGATGACAACCGCGTACCGTTCTTTGTAGTAATATATCGTAGGGTCTTCTAGACTTGGAGATTCTCCTCGAGCTTGTCTTCAATAAGCCGGTGGGTCCTGGCTGATTGTCCTCGAACGGCTAGACATGAGCCCCGAAAGCACTGGACGTCGGTAGACTGCGAAAGTCGCCTTGTCCTCCCATGAAGTGAGACCAAAAATCAAATGGAGAAATTTTTGAATCCCAGATGAGAAAGGAGAATATTCCTGACTGATGAAGAGATCTTTCGAATGTGTTGTTGGATGGTGGAGAGTACTGTACGTGGCCGTTGGGTGCCGCGGTCCGGGTTGAAACATACGTTTTCTCGTGGGACGGCGACCTTTGATTTCTTTCTTTCGTAAAACTGCCCTCGCGCCCTCCCTCCAGCATTGCACCGAGCGTTATTCCGACATGAGAGACCTCAGCCCGCTAGTGAAATCTCTAAATGACTCATCGAGTCAGTAAAACGAAGCTCATCCCCGTGAAAAGGTATTACGTGCAACGGCAATGTCGAAGAATATTCTAAATGAAGTTAATTTGGGCCAAGATTAGCATCTATTGCCCCGTCAGAAACTCGCTCTTGCCCAACGACTCAAAGAGTGTCGTGCACTTTGCAACGCGGCCATGACGGAGACTTGTGACGAGGCGTTCACTAATATCGTCTGCACAGAAACGTGCCTCGATCGCTGTTCGAGAGGGTAACTATTTGGCAGGCAAGGCATTGACCTTTCGCAGAAACTGCGCAACGATTGATCGAGTCTGAAAAACGATGCTAACGAGGAAAGAAGTGGTTCAGCATCCCAGTGGCGCTGGATTGGCGGCAGATCGGACCAAGCCGGAGGTGGTGCACGGCAATCAGCCGTTTTCTTTGATACGCTCTGTAACCGCAGTTATCTCTCTTAGGTATCAAATAGACTTCAATGTGATATGCCAAAGAGTGGTCCAATAGCCTGTGTACCGATCCCCCCTAATGCGGTGATCCCAGTTGAATATAGGCGCCACTTAGTATAAGGAGCAGGAAAAGCGGATGGTAAGTTTTCTCCTTGTCGCTTAATTTAAAAGGAGGGGCTGTTGGGGCAGTACGCCACATGACCACCCGCCACTTGTCTCTCTTGTCCTCGTTGAATACCAAACCTCAGGCCAGTTCTCAAGGGAGGGGCATTGCGACTTACCAGCAACTCTTGGTCTCTGCCAGATCGAGCGCTTCATATTCATTCCTGATCTCACTCTTGACAAACCCTGTTGAAGCTCTTCGCCATCCATTCGTACCAATGGAGAATTTACTATCTGTCCAAAGCGCTGACGGCTTCGAGCAACAACTCGCAAAGCTCGTAAGTGCAAAGACTTGCATGTCCAAGAGCCGACCGTTGACCAGCTTTGTCGCAGCGCGATATGCTTAGTAACCCAAGGTACCGTCGACTGAGTCCACAGTACATCAAGACGAATGACCTTACCCCAAGCAAAAAGGGCGGGCAAGGTACTGTCGTCGTTGGAACCTTCACTTGCCCTCCGGAGTGGGAGATGCCAGAGCCCGAACTCAGAGTGGCCGTTAAGAAGCTCGATTGGGAACGAAATGATCTGAATGCCGCAATCAAATCTTTCAAGGTGTCTCTTAACTAATACTACAGATGACCGCTGAACTTAGCTGCCATCGATAGTCTTTTGTCTATGAAGTGAAGCTCAGAGCAAAGCTCAATCATCCTAATATCGCACTTCTGATGGGGTTTGTGGAGCGCATCGAGAAGGGGGACGCGTGGCTCATATCCCCTTGGGAGGCCAACGGAAACGTACGCGAATTCTTGCAGTCGGGCGAGTGGGAAATCCCAGAGCGTATAGCGTTGGTGAGATTTTTTATTGTTGGAGAAAAGCGCTTGAGCATTATGACACCGGAATCCTATGAATTTAGATTGCGGACGTAGCAGACGGGGTCGAATTTCTTCACAATCAAGATCCTCCCATTTGTCACGGTGACTTGAAATCGGTAAGATCCAAATGATATCATCTTTTACTAGTTTCGGAGCTAAGGTGTTTGTTTAGCCCAACATCCTTGTCGACTCCGAGTATCATGCCGTAATTACGGACTTTGGTTCGGCTCGGACTCGACCGCAATCGGAAGCCCGAAAGGAACTAGATCAAACCAGGACTTCCCAGGCCGAGGTGATAGAGATAACGGTCGCAGCGGTCCGCTCCTCCTTGAAAGCCTCATTCAACGGAGACACGGAGATCATCACTTTGACTAGCCCCGGATGGTCGCTTCGGTGGACGGCGCCCGAGGTGCTGGATGACGGGGAGCAGGACCTGCCGAGCGATATGTGGGCACTGGGATGGATATGCTGGGAGGTAAGTGCCTCACGCCGACTTCCATTCACATTCTGACGCATATGATAGATTATAACGGGAAAATTTCCGTTCGAAGAGCTAAACAATCAGGGAACAATTGTTCTTCATACGATCGAGGGAAGACTGCCCAACATCCGCGAGAACTCCCAGCTTTCATTCGTCCTGAAGCTATGTAGCATGATGTCAGACTGTTGGCGTGTGGAGCCGACAGAGAGGATGGATGCAACGACGTTCAGAAAAAAAGTCCACATGATGGTAAGCATCTTGATAGCGACGACCAGATGTTGACAAAAAGATTAACCTTTTCGAACAGCCATTTGCGACTCCAACGGCCAAATCATTAGAGGGTCCAAAGGCGCGATCGGCACTGTTGCTCCTAGGCCTTGGACAGATGTACTCACTGCAGGACGATAAATCAAATGCCGAACTGCATTACCGCGAGGCCCTCGGGGTTGCGACACGGACGAGAGATGAGAGAGCAAAGGCACGTGCCTTGGGCTGCCTTGGGGACATTTTCAAGGCTCGAGAGAATGTGAAGGAGGCCGAGAAGGCGTTCCTGGATGCTCACATCATTCAATCCCGCATCGGCGACGATCTCGGGGCTGCAAACACGTTGGACGGTCTCGGGGAGACATATCGCTCCGAGTCGCGCAACAGTGAGGCGGAGAAAGCCTTCCTGCAAGCTCACGCCATCCACTCCCGCATTGGCAACGACCTCGGAGCTGCAAACGCGTTACAGGGTCTCGGCGATACGTATCGTAGGCAGTGGCGCAACAGCGACGCTGAAAAAGGCTTCTTAAAAGCTCACGCCATTC
The DNA here is from genome assembly GCA_019633495.1 of Tulasnella sp. 427. Classification (NCBI taxonomy): domain Eukaryota; kingdom Fungi; phylum Basidiomycota; class Agaricomycetes; order Cantharellales; family Tulasnellaceae; genus Tulasnella; species Tulasnella sp. 427. Next base: position 18,157 of record WSUD01000165.1, on the reverse strand, counting down.
AGTCCCGCAGTGACGACGATCTCGGAGCCGCAAACATGTTACGTGGTCTTAGGGAGACGTATCGTAGGCAGTCGCGCAGCAGCAAGGCAGAGAAGGCATTGCTGCAAGCTCACGCCATCCACTTCCGCATTGGCAACGACCTCGGAGCTGCAAACGCCTTAGACGGTCTCGGTGAGACGTATCGCTCCCAGTCGCGCAACAGCGAGGCGGAGAAGGTCTTCTTGGAAGCTCACTCCATCTTCTCACGGATCGGTAATGACCTGGGAGCTGCAAACGCGTTACACGGTCTCGGGGAGACGTATCGCTCTCAGTGCCGTAACAGCGAGGCGGAGAAGGCCTTTGTGGAAGCTCACGCCATCCACTCCCGTATCGGCCACGATACCGGAGCTGCAAATGCGTTAGATGGTCTCGGGGAGACATATCGCAGGCAGTCGCGCAACAGCGAGGCGGAGAAGGCGTTTAAGAAAGCTCACTCTATACACTCCCGCATCCACAATGAGCTAGGAGCTGCAAACACGTTACATGGTCTTGGCCAGACGTATCGCAGGCAGTCGCGCAACAGCGAGGCGGAGACGGCTTTCTTGGAAGCTCACGCCATCCACTCCCGTATCGGCCACGATATCGGAGCTGCAAACGCGCTAGGTGGTCTCGGGGAGACGTATGGCAACCAGTCGCGCAACGGCGAGGCGGAGAAGGCCTTCCTGGAAGCTCACGCCATCCACTGCCGCATCGGCAATGAGCTCGGAGTCGCAAACGCGTTACGTGGTCTCGGGGAGACGTATCGCATGCAGTCGCGCAGCAGCGAGGCGGAAAAGGCCTTCTTGGAATCCCACTCCATTCACTCACGCATTGGCCACGACCGCGGAGCTGCAAACGCTCTTCTCGGTCTTGGACGCGAATATGCGAGCCAGTCCCGTACCATTGACGTGGAAAAAACGCTGTTACAGGCCCACAAGCTCTATACATCCAATGGGGATCACCGTGGCGTAGGAAATACCCTCCAGCAGCTCGGCCTATCCCTCCACCAGAGTGGCAGGCAACGCGAGGCGGCTGCTTACTGTCTCGACGCGCTTGAAGCTTACCGAAAAATTGAAGATCGTCGGCAACAATCTCAAACCCTTCTCGTTCTCGGCCACATCCATCTCGCTCAAAGCCTCCACGACGAGGCGGACAATATAGCAAACGAAGCACTCGCAATTTCCATGAGTATCGGCGATGATAAGGGTCGAAAGCTTTCATTACAGCTCTTGGAACTCATACACGCCTTCCAGTCCACCTTGTCCACGAAGGGATCCAGCATGGAGTCCCTCCTTCGAGTCACGGAGTTCTCTGCTGAAATTGGAATCCCAGTTCACGATCCCCTCATCGCAGGAACCTTCGGAGACCAATATGCTAAGCAAGGCCGGTTTTCCGAAGCCGAAGTGTATTATCGTCTCGCTCAAGCCATTTATATAAGCCGGGGAGACTCCACTGGCGAAGCAATGGCTTTGCTAAGTCTCGGAACACTTTCCAGTCGTCAACAAAAGTACGAGCTCGCGGAGGAGCATTTTGCTCAGGCGCGTGTCGCGTATGCCGTTGTTGCTGACGAGGATGGCGAGGCAGAGGCGTTGGATGGTTTGATGAGGGTACTAGCTCTTCAGCGGAGGTTCGAGACGGCGCGCTCGTACTGCCTGGATGCCTACGAGATCTATAAACGCTCAGGCAGGTCGATGAGCGAGACATGTGCAAGAATCTGGGGGATGGTCCATGGCCTGTAAAACCTTTTCGAATCCCCGTCGGTCATCCCAAGATTGTTCTCCCATGTACCCTTTCTCCTTTCTCCTTTCGCTCCTGTAAACAATTTGCGCCTATTTTTGACATTACTTTTACGTTTGGTCGATTTATGCTTCTTCAGATACTCGGCATGGCTTTTCGAAGTTGACCCTCATGTATTCTTCCTTACGATCCCCGCGAACCTAGCAATTCAGGCGTTCCAATTCCTCTTCCTCGGTGAAAACCATAGTTAGGTTTACTCTTCTCCGTATTTACACACGGCCAGATCCATGATATAAATGTCTCAAGTCTCTGATAGACTGTCCGGAATAGCTAGAACGGTCTGGATCCGGATTTTGAATCGGTCATACTTTCCTCGGTCGAATGAACACTCTAGATAAAATACAGTATGTTTGTTTCCAGTGACGAGGGTTCCAGATCTCGTCGTCGTCTAGAATCTGGACAGAAATGGGATCTGCCGACGACAGTTAGGCGACCAGAGAAAACGGAGAGCACGAAGATACCATTTGCAGCTACTAGTTACTGCATTCTATATACTGTAAGGGCTCCTAGGACGAGGTGGACTCCCGGATTATCTTTAGCCACACGCATATGAGAACGTTTACAAGCACATGATCTCTCGACTGCGGCTGCTGAATATGAGGATACCGCGGCCTTAGCTATCCTTTCCAGCCAGAAGTCGTCTTTTATTGACTCAAAGTCATGTGTCGGGCTCTTCTGGGAACGAGGAGTGGATTCCTCTCACGACTCCCTGATCTGGGATTTGTTTTGTTTGCTTTAGGCGCGTCTCGGTCTCAATCTCAACCAACCAACACTCCAAGGTCGCGAACGGCGGGCACCCCTCCTCCCTCTCGCTCAATGTCCGGCAGCCTCAAGATCAAGACCATCGTCCGGCTTCGGCCGTCCATCAAGTCTGAGCAACCGGACTCAGGCATTGTCATCGACTCTCCTACGACCATTTCAGTCGTCAACCCCCGGAATCCCGTCGAGTCCTTCCGCTTCAAGTATCAGTCTGTGTTCGGGCCTGACGCGTCGCAAGAAGATATCTGGGACAAAGACGTGCAAGAGCTTCTTGATCATGTTTGGGAGGGACTGGTGAGCCTTGGTTCATAGTCGCTGGTGATGCTGTTCTTTAACCATCTTTTTTACGTCGCGTAGACGGTTACCATCTTCGCGTACGGGGTGACATCGTCTGGCAAAACCCACACCATCCAAGGCACGAAAGCAGATCCAGGCATCATCCCTCGTGTAGTCGACTTCCTCTTCCAAAATTGCACCGTGAAAGACCGAATAACCATGTCTTACATGGAGATTTACCGTGACGAGGTGTATGACCTTCTGAATGGAGGTGTCAACGTGCGTACACCCCAACCGTATCAAAGCACCAAGCGTCTTACCCGTCCGTGCTTCAGTCTCCAAAATTACCCGTTCGCGAAGATAGGGAAGGCAAAGTCGTAGTCCAGAACCTTACCGAGGTGAGTGAGCAACGGGGAGGGATCTCACGTCTCTATACTAAAGTCCCTTTGTTAGATGCACCTGTCCTGCGTCGACGACTTCAACTGCATCTTCTCCACCGCTGCTAAATCTCGATCAGTCGGGGCTACGAACCTCAATCATGCCTCCAGTCGTTCACATGCAATACTCTGCCTAAACATTGCCCGAACTATGGGTGACACCAGTGCGTTCGTTGTTATCGATTAATAAAAGGGAATCAAAAGCTGATAGCTTGGCGATGTAGCTCTCGTTGGTTCCATTAACTTGGTCGACCTCGCGGGAAGTGAAAATAACAAGCTTACCGGGAACGACCCCGCCCGCATGCTCGAGTCGTCTGCCATCAACAAATCCCTCGCCGTCCTCGGCCAGGTCGTCCATGCCCTCAATCAAGGCGCATCCCGGATTCCATACCGCGACAGCAAGCTCACCAGAATTCTCCAAGACGCTCTGGGTGGAGGGAGTGTTGGCTTGTTGATCTGCAACCTCGCGCCGGGAGCCAAGTTCCGTACTGATACTCTGAACACCTTGAAGTCGGTCTTCATTTCCTTCCTCGTGCGCTCTGTGTGACTGACCTCACGTGCATAGTTTTGCATCTCGAACCCGAGAAATTGAGAACAAACTAACCGTGAATGAGAAAGGTAGTTACCAGCGTCGTGAACTTCTTTAATATCCGCTGTTGATAATGTATAACCTTTGCGCAGACAATCGTCCTCAAGCTAAACCTCATTTCGCCGCTGTCCAAGCGTCGAAGCCCACAGCCGCCCCGCGCGCATCTGCCGTTGTCTCTGGACCAACGACTTCCGCCACCCTCGCAGTACCCTCAGCATCGTCGTCGCGGCCATCCTTAGCTCCTCTTCGCCCTTCATCAAGTACTTCAACATCACGCTCCGTCTCCAGAAGCAGCGTCGCTCCCGGCGGGCAACCTCGATCAGGCCGCTCATCAGCCCTGGACGACGCGGAAGTGCGCGCCCGTGAACGCGAGGAGATCGAGCGTCGAGTGCGCGCTGAAGCCGAGAAGGAGCGTCAGAAGCTCGAGGCGGAGTTCGCCGAGAAGGAGAGGGAGATGGCGGAAAGGGAGCGGCTGAGGCAACAGGAGATCGCGATGGAGAAGGAGAGAGAGGCTGCGAGGGAGCGCGAGCGGCAGTTGGAGGCTGAACTCGAAGCTCAGAAGGACCTGATCCGGCAGCGCGAGAGGGACGCGGAGGAGGAAAGGGAGAGGATGAGGAAGCAGGAGACGGAGGAGATCCTTAAGCGTGCTCGAGAGGAGATGGAAGCCAAGGTGAGCACGAAAGTATTGTCTCAAAGATAACAAGTGGCCGACATATGTTTCTTGCTTTGCTCAGATTTCTCGCGCCGTCGAAGAGGAGGTCAAGCGTCGCATGGATGAGCTTCAGGCTCAACGAGATGCTGCTGCCGCAGCCGCTGCCGAAGCCACCCCGTCGGACTCCTCCTTCGGGCAAACTCCTGCTAATGACTTGGACTCGGAAGTTAAGAAGCGACTGGAAGCTCTGGAAGCCCAGTAGTACGTCTCTCGTTTCCGTTAACTTGAACGGACTCACAACTGACGCTCATTTGCCCCTTCTAGTGCCCTTCAGAGAGCTGATGCTAACGAGCTGGCGAACATGAGCTCCAAGGCCAAGAAAGACATGGCTTCCGCTTTCCTCAACGTGGCTCGCCAGTATCACGATAAGCAAGACTGGCAAACAGCACTGGTCTTTTATCGTCGTTGCCAGTCATTCGTCCCCGACAACGCGAAATTGAAAGCAAGGTAGGAGTCATCGCCTTCCGTCTCTTATATGCTTTGGCGGCTAAGTGAAGGTGTCTCCTTATCCAGGATCCAAGAAGTAGAGATTGCCATCGAGAAGGAAAAGCAAGGGGTCCAGTTCTCCCCGGTCAAGCAGTCGGGAAAAAGTTCAAAGCGCCAGCCTTCCCCCGCCGTCGCTTCGGGGTTTGGTCACGAAGCCCAAAATATGGACGTGGACGACGGGGAAAGCAACAACAACAACAACGAGTTCGAGTTCGACTTTCAGCAGCTTCGTCAGACGAGGCAAGAGAAGGCCACTCGGAGTCAGAAGAAGCGCTCTCGGGGGGAGGCTGCTCCACCGCCACCGACGATTGAAGAAGAGAGCTCAGACCTCGAAGTCGACGTCATCTTGAAGGACGACGATGCTGAGGACGACGCTGTCAAACCCGCGAAGAAGAAGAAGCGGACGATTGGTAGTTGGCTCAAGGGCAAGGCGAAGAAGTACGACTTGGGAAGCGGTGATGAGAACGAGCCTCCGATGATCGATGAGGAGGAGGATGGCAAGACTCGCAAGTCGAAGAGGAAAGCCAAGAAGGTGAAGGCTTGATCTCCCGGCGGGTTGGTTGTGGTGTTCGCTCTGTACATATAAGTTATGTGGTTCGGACTTTGTTATATGGCTTCTTTGACTTCTCAGATTTCCTCGTTCGTTATGTTCTCCATTGGAGCTGTTTTGTGCTGGTACGATACATGTATGCGATCCCTCTTGGTTCTCCTTTGTGGCGTGGGAATGACTTGCAAACAACATAAAGCGCGAGCAACGCTCCGGGAGCTAACGCCATCTTGCACGTAACCCACTACCTTCCAAGAGCTAACCTATCGATCAACCACTATCGCTCCTTTATTCTCGTGTTTTTCTCCGCGCCAAACCCTCTCAATGTCAGATTCTACCTCGTTCAACTGGGCTACGACAAACAGCCAGTACGCCCGACAGCGAAGTCCCTTCACCACTCAGTCCTTCGGTGCGGGCGAACGTAATCGGGTAAGCTCCATGCTCCTCTCTGCCTCGCTTGCCTCGCGTATCTGAGTACGACGAGCCGCTTCGTTCAGCACGACGTGCCGCACCCTTCGACGTTCATCGGTTCCGCCTCAGCCTACTCCTCGGCTCGGCAGACGGTGAGAAGGGCTATCCAGCTGGGATATGATATCCGACTTACTTTAATATTCTCGAAAGACTCCCTTCTCAACCAACAGTACTTCTCATGCTTCGGCTCCCTTGCCACCCTCCTTCAATGCTCCTCCCCTGCCAGGTCATCAAGCACACCTCACTCATCGCCAACTCGCGGTATATATGTTTTATCTCCTCGAAGGCTAAAGATAATGCTTATTTCTTCTCAGCCTCAAGGCACAAGCACAATTTTCGCCGCTCCTACAGATAGCTCGACGTTACCAACCGTAAGCGCCGAAGGGGCACCGCATTAAGTTCTTTTGAACGTGGGTCTAACATAGCTTCCGCAGGTCCCATCCGTTGCATCTAAACAGTCAAAGAGCTTCTCGACTCCTTTTACTCGGCCTGTGCTATCGCAGATTCAACCGACTCGTTCAGCTATTTATGCAAGAACTCCTCCGCCTGCGTCGTCTTACAAGGACGACGACTCCACTTTTCCGGCATCACAGAATGAGAATACCTCTTTGGCAGCTAAACATGCGTATGGATTTAAGGTACTCGACTCCGGACTCTGGAATGACCTGCGTCTAAGTCTTGCGTCGTGTAGAACACTAGGCGTCAGTCCGGGCTGAGCTCGTGCGACATGGACGTGGACGTCGTGCCTCCTACACAAGAGGTAGCTCTCCTTTGTCATCTACCTATGTTGTCGTGCTGACCCTTTTTGAAGATGGTTGGGAGTCAAGACGGCCAATCGCCCTCCAGCAAGCTCCGTCACGAACACCAGCCCTGCGCCGAGTGGAACACCACCCGTTCCCACAAGAACAATTGTCGCAATGCTCATATTTGTCGCGAATGCTTTGAACTTTGGGGCACCTCCTCAGCGCACAGAGAGATCGACTGCTGGTACTATCACCGTCGCATCCAGGGCAAGAAGTTGAACTAAACCTCGGCTCCTTGTCGTTTCAACTCCTTCCGTTATGCCTTTATTTACTCTCCTTCATCCCGCCCAACGTCACTCGTTCTGTTCCCCGTTTCTCTTACTTCTCAAGTTTCTCTTCTATAGCTTGTTTTGGTATGAAGTGTCTTCTGAGCGATCACTCACAGTGAGTTGCAAGTTGCCTGTAACGTGGTAACAGTTTCCCGATCTGAAGCAAAGAAAAGATACCACTGCCGATGCTCCTGAGAGATTCCGGTGGTCAATGGAGTCTGAAACGTTCCTTAAGTGCTATTACCCAGGGATCCGTTCATGGCTTGAGCACAAAATGGGAACATTTGGGGCGCGAGGCCAATACCAAATACCCTTAAAGGAGAATCCAACTTTAACGCACATGGAGAACCAACATATCGCACACGTAATGCCTCGTTGCTTTTTGGAGGAGGACTTTCACCTTGCTGAGACTGATGATCGTTGATCAGTGGCCTCGATTAACCGGAGTGACAAAATAACGAGCATGGACGTGCCGTTTTCGATTATACTAATGGCCAGGGATGTTATAAAAGCTAAGCTCCATTTGCTAAGATAGTTAGATCTCCCGCACTGCCTTGGTAGTCCGGTATCGATGCTGTACGAAGTCTAAGAACGTCTCTAGGTATCAACTAACGCAAAAATAGGCGTACGGCACTGTATAGGCAGTGGAAAAGAACGGGGTGGCGGATATGCAAAGATTGCGGCATTGACGCAACTCTGATGAGTACTCTGTGCAGGGGTACCATTCTGCGGAGGCAGCTGAAGACGCTGCCACGTGCACGGCTCCACGAACTGGATAAATGCGCCGGGGAGTTCTAAAAGTATTCTCCATCGGAGGCAAACAGACGAGGTACTGTACTAAAGTCGACTAGAGATGGACACTGAGCTTTCCGCCTTCGTGCAACCTGCTCCCACCTCTGCCGGTAGGAAACGGAAGGGAGCACAGGCTCTTGCGGTGCCAAGGAGGACTCCGCTGACCCGTACGGAGGGATGAGAGGAAGCGTGCTGTCATGTATCAAGTCAACATCAATCAGGTATAATCGACGGAGAGACTTAAATAAGGGAATCGTCTCTAGGAGCTGGGGAATGTCGTGTCTGTCAATGTTGGCGGATCGAACATCTTGAAATACCGGCCTACGTACCGCTTTCCCAAACACATCTCCTCCAAACGTTACTGTCAGGTCCTGGACATGCGGCAATGCACTTGCCAGCATTCGTAAGATGTTCCGCACGTTTCCGAGTTCCTCCGGCTCGTGGAACCGTACAGACATGGTTGATATTGGGCCCGTCGACAGGGCAAGTTTTGAGAGAAGCTCCTCAGTATATTCCATTGTCGACGATAGAAGGTCCAAATCTTGTACCGGGCGGCTCGGTACCAGAGCCGCGGCCTCGCTCAGGGTTGCCCTCAAGGATTTAAGCTCTGGTAGATCCGCCGTTTGCAATTTGTCAAGATCCTTCGTTTCCCATCCGAGCTCTAGGTACTCAAGCAAAGGCTGCGCTTGGAGTACACGATACACGTTTTGTGCATCTCCACCTGCACGTATGCCTAAGCTCCTCAATTTCATCTTCGATACTCCTAACTTGACGGGCTCCCAAATCGGGTCGGAAGTCCAGTCGACCCAGTCGGTAAATTGGAGGTCACGTATGTTAATGGCTTGAGAGAAGATAGTGATGGCAGCTCGGAAATTTTGGTCACCCCAGTCTTGTCCGGAATCCTTGCCCCGAAACAGCTTGCCCTCGTATACGATAGTGGTTGTCAACAACGGGCCGCGATAGCTGAGAATGTAAGGTATGAGATCCTGCCGCTCGAGGAGTGTACGATGAGCCTTGTCACTGGTGTAGCAGACAAGTGGTGCGATGAGATCGAGGGGTCTGTACAGTGCCGGCTCCAGAATTTGGCGAAAATGACGACATGTTTTGAGTAAAGAAGCCTTATCGTGAACGTCAAGAAACCATGACAAATAGAAGATTATATCCATTGGAGTGGAGGCGATGGAGAACCTCTCTGTGGTGGTTCTCGGGAAGTTTGAACATTCGCGATTTCTCGAGGTTGGTTTCCGTCGGAACGTTTGCGGAAGGGTGGCAAGAAAGTTCGAAGGTGTGAAATCAATCTAAGGGTAGGAAAGTTAAAAGTTCATTAGAGAATGACGGAGGTGTAGCATATCCGCTCACCATGGGAGGGAATTGGACAACGATTGGGGTGGGTGATCACTGTGCTCCGGCCGGGACAAACAAAGAGATAAATGTGCTCACGGTGCCACCACTCCCTATTCTCGTCTGTAGAAACACATCTCACCTGGGTTGGCACCGGAAGACATTGAAAGCATAATAAATTAATAAACTGGTGAAAACGTTTGAAAATGGGCCGGCGTGCGGCTGATTTCTACTATGGAGGGGCATCTCTGCTTTAATGTAGCGTAAGTCTCCTCCCAGGTATACATTTCGGGTGTTTGTAGTGTGTCTGCGATCGTGCCTGCTCGCTTTGCTAGGCTGAATAAGCTGAGGTTCAAGCGGCGAAGGGACAGAAGCGTCGGAAACACATCTAGAATCTGACACGTCCAAAAGTTAGTAGGACTACTCGAAGATAGGACTCGTCCACTCACCACTTGTGCAGAGACCGTAGCTCCTACCGCAAGCGTGAGCGTCTCTACGTCTGGCAATGATTGCCCTATGGCAACGAGAATCCCGCGAAGCCGTTCCTCCGCTTGACCACGACCACAAAGGCAGCTGATCGTAACGGTCCTGATCTTGCCACGGGAAAGTGTGAACTGGCGAAATCCTGTGGCGTCCATATCACGATCAGTACTGTAGCACCTAAGACGAAGCGCCTCAATTGGACGACCGGGTATAATGGCCAACGCTTCCTGAAACATGGTATCGAGATGCTTCAGCTTAGGCAGCGCTGCAGGACCGAGGTGCACCAAATTGGGTGCATTCCCGTACAGGACGAGCTCCTCCAAGCTCGATTGGGAGGCAAGAAGCTGGCACAAAACATTCTCGTTATCGTTCGTTCCAACTGAGTAAGTGAGTTTCCTCAGTGGCAGCTGGCAGATGGCTTGCGTCACTTGGGTCCATATTGGGTTCGCCGCCCAGTCAACGGAGCCGGAGAAGTTGATCTCTCGGATGTTTGGAGCTTGAGAGATAACGGTGATGATGTCTCTGTAGAGTTTGCTCCCCGCGACTAATTGGTTCTGTGACTTGGGCTTTTGACGGGGTAAAGGCCATCGAGATGATGGTTGGCTTAGAATGGGGAGCGGACCAAGATAGTCGGTATAACTTTGGATCGAGCGCGAGAGGTCCGGACGGATCACCAGAGTGGAATGGAGGCTTTCCTTGAGCAGTGAAGGTAGACCGACGTTGAGATGCCGGTACAGCGTCGGTTCGAGAAGCTCCCGAAAGTAACGGCACGTCCGGATAAGAGACACTGTGTTCCTGTTGCTGAGGGAATAAACGATCATAAATAGGATATAGTCCGGGAGTTGTATGAGCTTCGAGCCCTTCTGATATCCTAAAGGTGTTTCCTGATGCTGGGATTTCCCGGATTTGAGCCTGCGGCGGGGAGGTTTCGATGAACGGGAAAAGAGGGTTCGAAATGTGTTGCTTCTTTGCTCCTGATATAACATAGAGTCATGGTGTAGCTAAAAACGCGAAGAAATCTCGCGAGCCTACCATATTTGACCGGAAGGTGGATGTCCAGACGTTGGACGCTTCGTTCGTTCGAAAGTGTTCGACACAGCCACAGTAGACAGACATAGCCGAGACCCTGGGAAGCTCCGATGAGGCATTATAAATCCGGCTGCGCCCGAAGAACATTCTCCCAGCCAGCGCCAGTGGGGACATGGAGCCATTGCAAGCACATGATAGACACCGCTCGTCTGATCGGCTCGAATCCTGCTTTCCATGTCCAGTCGTGACGAGAGGTGTCCGTCAACTCCAGCAATCCAATGTTAAGAGCTCTGCTAAAACGAATGTCACCGCTCGAATACCCTCCAACTCCATCTCCGCGGCTCCATCGTTTCGGATGCGTACGGATGGAAAATGGCATTTGCTAATGGCATGATAGTGTTTTTACCGTATCACCCTTGTAGCGACATGAATCACCCCGGCGAGGCCCGCCCCTTTAGTCACAGCAGAAACCCACCTATTCATTAGCAATTATTGAAATTGCGTGGATGACATAAAGGACGTCGCCGTGCTATGCTGCCTGTTACCCGAGGCAGTCCAAGCGTTTGGTTCAAGGATAAGTCCCCCCAACTGGCTACAGACCTCGCGAGGCTACTTTCCAACGCCTCGGCGCCTGCAGAAATTGTGCTGAAAAGGATAAAATATCACAACGGAGATCGGAATAGGCAGCCCGAAAACGCATTACGTGCATCACGGAAAAAGACCCGCTGAAATTGCACAATCGTACCCCACATCCCCCTTACAGACCCACTAGTAAAGGCGTACCAGCTCTGCGGACTCGTGCGTGGCGGACTTCGACAAGAGTGGGACAGTTTGTCATCAACCCCGCTTTTAGCTCAGCCCAATCCGATTCAGCAAGCGCATCCTGCTCATCCCAATACACCAACTCGTCATCTGTCATCGAGCTCATAAACAATACGTCGGTCATATAGCCGGCGCGAAGGAAAATGAAGCGACGGAGATGTTTGAACGAGGAAATCGCTTTGATGATCTTGAAAGGTACGAGTCAGTCTCACGTTTCCGGAAAGGCTTTAAACCCACTTACGTCTTGAGTGGTCTCGTATGTCCCGACTACGACAGTCAGCTCTGTGACATGTACCAAGTATCCGGCAATTACTCTCAGACTCCTTTGGCCATTGTGCGGCCCCCAAGGATCTAGCCGTAGTGACACTTTTGTTATAGGCTGCGTTGACAGCGTGAGCTTCTGAAGCATTTCTGGGGTGAAATTCCAGGTTCTGTGATCGTTTGAAAGGTCCAGCTCTTCTATAGGACGGCCCGGAACGATAGCTTCTGCCACTTTCAGCTCCGCTTTCAAAGCCCTAAGCTTTGGCGGGTCCGTCGGCTGGAGTCCGTCTAATCCGCGAACCTGATATCCAATTTCGAGACATTCCAATTCCGCCTGCCTCTTTAGGATTTGAGCGGATACGGTGCGTGCAGAGAGATGCAACCTCTTCAGGGGCATGGCAAATACTGCTTGCCGGATTGCTTCGTATCTTGGCTGCGATGTCCAGTCGTGTGAAGGGGGATCGATGAGTTCCAACCATTCAACATTGCAAGCCTTACTGAACACAGTTACTGCCTTTTGAATATTCTCCAACTCGATGTCGTCAACTGTTATTCGTCTTCCGATGGGAAGTAGTGTTACTATCTTGGACCAGAGACTGGTTTGGTAATATTGAGTCCAGGGGAATCGTTCCACAGTACACCCGCGATAGCTGCGGATATGGGGAATGAGATCCTGTCTTTCGATGAGCGTTCGTAGTAGGTGAGCTACCCTGGAGTTTGGACTGGGTCTCAAGTGGACGTAAAGAGTGGGCTCCAGGACATGACGGAGGAATCTGCAGGTTTTGATGAGGGATGCCTTGTGGACGGCGCGGAGATTGTCCGTGACTAACAAGATGATCTCCACTGGTAGTTGGACGAGTTTTGAGCCCCTTTGGGTGCTTAGTGCGACTTGGATCGGAGCACCACTCGCTTTTCGCACATCGGGGGCCCACCTTCGTAGAACGTTTTGAACTGATGAAAGCAGGCGAGATTGCCCAAGCATATTATGACGCTATTGCACAGGATTAGATCTGACTCCTCGGTTCATTGAGTAGCTAGAGAGTACATACCCGGATCCAAGAGGTGGGCCGACGTGAAAAGACGAGAGGTGGTTGCACAGCCACAGGAACGCGAGGTGCGGCGGTTCGGCGGTCACATCCCGATTCACCGCCGCTCTGCGATATTCGTGAAAAAGAAAGAAGAAGAAGAAGTTTTACAATGTAACGCCGACGGGTTGCCCTTCCAGCTTTCCCTCCGTCAAAACCTCTTCACAAACCCTCTCCGCCAACGCCCAAAACTTTCTGGCCATCTCGGCGTCCGTCGGCTGGCCTTTGAGCTTCCTCACTGTTGCTGGAGGAACTACATACGCTCTCTTCCATTTCTCCCTTTCTTCGGTCACCTGTTCCGCCGTTGTAGTGAATTTCGACGAGGTGGCACCCTGGTCGGGAGTCTGAAACGTGAGCTTGACGAACAGCGTCAGAATCTGACGGAACGGAGCAGGGATGCCAGGGAGGTTGGACAGGACTCCTGGTGTGCGAACCACTCCAGGGTCTGCGGAGAGACACATGATGGGTGTAGACGTCTCGTCAAGACGGCTCTGAAGCTCGTGCACGATGAAGAGGTGGCAGAGCTTAGACATGCCTATGTGTCAGTCAGTATGGGCGTTGAGCTATGGATTAAGAGTCCCGGGAGCTGATATCTCACGTACCATATCTCTTCATGGCTGCTACCGGGCTATTTCCTTGAGTCAGGTACAAGTCGTCTATCGCTTCCAGTTTGGCGATTTTCGGAGGGAGATCTATTGATCCAGATCCGACCTGCAGAATTTACAATCGTTTAATACTTCCCGACAGCGTAAAGAAAAGTGGAAATTCACAGCTACTACTCGAACATCCGAGTTCGGTTTCTCTGCCGTCTTCTTCAGCAATTGGAGCAATATTTTAATGAAAAGGAATGTTCCGAAGGCATTGACCGCAAATATTGTCTGCAGCCCCTCGTCCGTATAGTCCATGGTCCGATGTGGGAGCATGCCAACATCATCCACTAGTGCCGCAAAGGAAATCCAATAGCGCTTTAACGAAACTAGGATATTCGCGGCATGAATTGCGGACTTACGGAGAATATCTAATCTTTCCTCATTGCTCGAGAATTCCTCTGCCGCCTGCTTGACATCCCGCAACGAGCTGAAGTCGACTAATAGCATATGTGCGCTTCCTCCATTAGCGAACGCCCCGCTCTCGCGGAAATCGTCAATGGCTTCTGCAATCCGGCCTTCATTCCGGGCGGCGATGTAGACTTTTGCACCGTATCTCACGAGATGTCGTGCGCTCTTCAGGGGCAAACAACGATCATTCGTATCATGAAAAGACGTTGTAGAAGCCAACGAATCTCACCTCACGCCCGACTCCAGCGCTTGAGCAAACGGAAACGAAAGAGTCAGTTAAGAAAGATCTGGATGCTTTCGCTCCGTGTGTCTCACTTTCCGCCGGTCACAATAGCTACCTTCCCGCTGAGATTTGGCGTGTCGGTTTTTGGGTCGTATGGATTTGACGAGCTGAATCCGAGCATGACGTGAACGCTAGAAACAGACGTAAACGAGCGAATTAGTGTGACACAGGAAGGAGTGCACAGAGAGACTTTATGGGCGGTGAGATGACCGTCGGCGGGATTAACCTAGCCGGTAATGTTCCCGTTCACCGACGCCACAGGACAATCGTGCCACGTGACCAGGCTTAGAGAGCACCGTGCCAGGCAGAGGAAGAGGGGAGGGAGTCTAACGAAACTGGACTACCTCTCTGAGAAGCACATATTCTCAGTGGCGCTGTTAAACATGGCTTCGGAGAGATGATGGGAACGATACGATGGGTCAATAAAGGTTGGACGGCGTTGTTGATGAGAGCACCATCAAAAGTACATTATACATTTTTGGACAAGGGATATTTCACTATCTATAGCAAGCTTGATCAAGTCACTGAAGGGAGGGGGATTTCACGTCGGAAGCAAGCCTTCAGTCGCGAGTCGTCTCACCCACCGACTCTCGAGGAACGAGCAACGGGCGAAAGCTCGTCAGAACGTCTTCGACACCGGCTGCCCAGCCAACTGCCCATCCCTCAAAACCTCCTCACACACCCTCTCCGCCAATCTCCAAAACTTCCCCGCCAACTCGGAATCGTTCATCTGCCCCTCCAGCTGAATGACTTCCACAGGAGACAGCACGTACGCTCCTTTCCACATTTCCCTATCCTCGCTCACCCTCTTCGACGATGTCGCGAACTTGGATGACGCCGCGCCGTCGTCGGGCGAGTACAGGAAGGACTTGAGTATCCGCCACGCGATCCCGCGGAGAGGTGAGGTGGGTACCCAGGCGATGCTCTCGGCTGCTCCTGCGGTGGCGACGACTGCTGGGTCCGCGTTGAGACACGTGATGCGTGTGGAGGTGCTATCGAGCCGGCTTTGGAGTTCTTTGATGAGAAGAACGTGGCAGAGCTTCGACGTTCCTGTAGCCAAGAGTATGAGCTGCAAGCGGTAAACAGGCGTCTCGCGAGCGGGCTCCGGCGTACCGTAGCGGCTCGTGGCGGCTATAGGACCACTTCCTTCCGTCAGATACAGGTCTTCAATTGTGCTGAGTTTGGTAATCGGAGGAGGCATAGATATCGTTCCCGAGCCAACCTGGGTGCGGAATAGGCAGGGTCAAGTCTGAGGAGGTACGGAGAAGTGGAAATAGGCAAACACACCGCCACTATACGGACGTCTGACCCTGGCTCCTCCGCCGTCTTCTTCAGCAAGGGAAGTAAAGTATTGATGAAAAGCCAAGGTGCAAATGCATTCACCGCGAAGGTGGCTTGGAGTCCTTCGCTTGTGTAGTCTATGGTCCGATGTGGGAGCATTGCAACATTATCCACTGATTTCGGATAGTAGCAACGGTCTCAAAGTAAGATTCCGAAAGGAACGCGACACGGGTAAGCTCTACTCACAAAGGATATCTAACCTCTTTTCCTTGTTCAAGAACTCTTCCGCAGCGCGCTTCACGTCTTTTAGCAAGCTGAAATCGACGAGTAGTGGGTGCGCACTTCCGCCGTTTTTGAATGCCCCGCTCTGGCGAAGGTCGTCGATGGCTTCTTGGATGCGTGATTTGCTTCGAGCAGCTATGTAGACCTTGGCTCCATACGTTACGAGATGACGCGTGCTCTGTTTCAGACAAGGAGGGCGAACATCAGCGTTTCTGAGTGAGCTTCCAACAGGGAAAAATCATACCTCACGTCCTACTCCCCCGCTGTTCATGAAAGGATTGATGTGAGTGTTTGACTTAAGGTCTCAGAGGAAGGATCAAGCCTTACTTTCCACCCGTCACAATAGCAACCTTCCCATTCAGGTTGGGTGTTTCGGTTTTAGGGTCGTATGTCCCGCCGCGGAAGAGCCCCAAGGAAGGAGCAAGGTGAACGTAGAGAGCGAGCGAAGGAGAAAGAGGTGACATGGAGCTATTTGACTGGTGTTTTCGGATGATCGCGTAGTGTAAACATCGTGTGTAGCGTTCTTTATAGCACGGCAGGCTACGGAATCGACCTCGCCGCCAGTATCTCCGCTCGAACGGCGAACAATTTGCTGACAGCGCCTCATAAGAGCTGAGGTCAGACGGAGAGTTGTTATCTTCCCGTAGAGTCAGGGTCGACGTTGGGCGCGTAATAGATGAGCCTTGAGGAAAGTTCCAGCACTAGATCTTGGAGGGGGAGGCGAGAGGGGCTCGGCATTCGGGGAGTTGACCGGCTGACAAACGGAGTAGACGGGTACACAAAGCGAACTGTGCCTGGAATGTGGATTACAACACTCGGATGACGACATGAGAGAGAAAGCGACAAGTCCTCGCTCACTCTTCACTACAGTAACAGCAATCAAGGAGTCTATCACTGATCAGGGTAGACTGGCTGGCTACTCACGTTCCCCTCCTTCAAAAGCTCCTCGCGACCCTCTCCGCCAACTCCCAAAACTTTCTCGCCAACCCACCATTCTTCGCTTGGGGTTTCAAACTCCCTCACGTCTACCGGCAAAAGCACATAGGCCCATTGACTCCTCTCCCGATCCTCGGCCCCCCTTTGAGCTTGGACGACGCTGCACCACCGTCTGGAGAGACCAAAAAAAGCTTCATCAGGCTCCACGCGGCGTTTCGAAGTGAGGTCAATCGCTCCGGACTCAACCTTGAAGGAACACAATAAGCTACACGCGAGAGTCTTCAGAACATACCATCACCACACGGACGTTCGACCCGGGTTCCTCGGCCGTCTTCTTCAGCAAGGTAGTAAAGTGTTAATAAAAAGGAACGGTTCGAATGCATTCACGACGAAAACGGTCTGCAGTCCTTCGCTCGCGTGCTCTACGAGCCGATGCAGGAGCATCCCGTCGTCTGTTTACTAAAGGGAAGACGAACCCGGGGTCAGTCACGATCGAGGAGGAAGTTCCCCGCAAACGGCAACGAATCCAACTCACGTAGAATATCCAACCTCGATCCTGCACTCAAACTCTCATCCGCAGCGCGTTTGACGTCTCTCAACGAAGCAAAAATCGACGAGCAACGCGTGCGCGCTTCGCCCGTTCTGAAAAACGCTGCTCTCGCGAAAGTCGTCGACGGTCTCTTGGATTCGGGCTTCATTCCGAGCTGCGATGTAGACTTTTGTTTGCCCCTATGCTATGAGGTGGCGAACGCTCTATTTGGAGTGGAGGACGAGGGTAAGGTGTTTCCCAACATGGTACTGAGAGCGCACTTCGCGCCCGACTCCCTCGCTACAAGTGGACGTGGCGCACAGATAATCTTCTCGACTAGGACTCGGTTCGAAGAACAGAATAAACTTACTTCACGCCCGTCATATTCGCGACTTTCGCCTCTAAGCTGGGCGTTTCAATCTCGGGATCGTATGCGCCGCTTGCAGAAAGTGCCAACAGCGGAGCAAGCGGCGCGGAAAGAGCAAGAGACGGAGACGGAGACATTTGTGGCCCCGCTTTGGCAGATTATTTGGTTAGCTGTCATTTATGAACCACGGCATCGAGCCTGCCGCCAGCGTCCCCGCTCGAACATCAATTCCGAAGTCACGTGAGGAAGCGAGCTTCCGCCGTCTCCAGAGTTCAAGCTTCAAGCGATGCAAATCAAAGTCCGAAGAATCAATATTATGAAGCGACTAAAGATCTGTAGAGTCTATGAGAAACGACTTGAGATCCGCGTACAGAGGAGAACTCACCGGTATCATAACAAAGTGACGGGCTACCCCTCAAATGGTCGTTGACACCGGCTGTCCAG